>VXBQ01004448.1:174270-245652 GCA_013400175.1 Phainopepla nitens
AGTGACTCATTACTTCCTTAGTAACAGGAAAGGGAAAATGATGCTAAGGACCTGTGGAGGGAAACATGACTCCCAGAAAGCAGTGATTAGTATATTAACCCACTACCCTTGGTGTGCTGGGTTGAGATAAACGCAAAAAGGAAACAGTCTCTTGACTTTTATGTTGGGCAGATGGAGAACTCTCCAAAAGCTGGGAACAGAAACCTCTTTGTGGGTAAACTGTATGGGGAAAATGAGACAAACCAAGTTTGTGTTTTTTTTTTTCTTTTTTTTTTTTAATTATTTAGAGGCAAAGGAATTTTGTTAGAGAACAATAATTTCAGTACCATATTGAGACTGGCTGAGCTGGAGTTCATTTTCCCACAGCAGCCCTCACAGTACTGTGCTCTGCATTGGTAGCTGGAAAAGTGTTGATAACACAGCACAGTTTTGGGTACTGCTGAGCAGAACTGACACAGCATCAGCGCTGTTTCCCAGCATTCCCCACATTAAGGGGCTGGGAATGTGCAAGATCCTGGGGTGGCACACAACCAGGTCAGCTGACCCAAATTAATGAAATGGATATTCCATACCATATGATATCTGCTCAGATATAAAAGCTAAGGAAAGGAGGAGGAAGAAGGGGCATTTGTTATTTACAATGTTTGCTTTCCAGAGCAACCGCTACATTGAAAGTGGCCTGAACATCACTTGCTGACGGAAAGTAGAGAATAAACGTTTTCTTTTTCTTTGTTTGTGCACATGCAAACTTTCACTTTTGGTTTAGCAAACTCCCTTATCTCAACCCAGGAGTTGTTTTTTATGTTATTTTCTCTTCACTGTCCAGATGGGGAGTAATAGCATGATTTGAGTGGCATTCAGCCAAGGTCAACCTGCCACAAGTACTTATAAACTTCAATTTGTCCAAGACAAAGAGCTCAGCAGCTCCTGATGGCATCACATAAGTAACCACATTCTCACCTAATCTCAGCCTGAGGTGCTGCACTGTCCCACGCTTGGCACTTCTTTGGTTTAATGACTGAAGCAGGAACTTGTCTATCACTCAACATCCTAGCCACTGAATGACACTTCAATACCAGATACAAGGGTACAGTAGAAATCAAGACTTAATAGTTCTGAGACTCTGTTTAGACATTCCATGAAACTTCAAAGCTATCATTAGTGCTTATCAAACCTGCCTGCTCAGTTATATTTTCTAATTCTATCAATCATATCCAATGTACTTCACAGCCATAGCCTGATCCAGCTCTTGATGAAGTAATAGAAGGCTAAATTCATTTTCCGTCCAGGTTGACTCTTCTGAACAATTTTTTGCCTGCTCTGTAAATCAGAATTTGCCAGATACTTCTGTAGATTTTTAACTATGAGGCAACTTACTGAGCAGACTCTAAAATTTCTTTCAGTTGTGAGGTTGGTAAAAATGACAAACTTTTTAATGAAATTAAAGCTAGATTGTAGTAGCAGAGCAGTGCTCCTTTTACAATACCTTCCATAAAAGATAGTTTAATGCCTCAGAGAGGGATGAATAAGATTATCCAATTACAAAACTCTTGCAAATGATTATCAAATAACAGTTGACTTCACAGAGAGCTTGAGAACTTTTACAATTTTAAAATATCAAATTCCAAAATACATGGGATTATACTCTTATAAAGAATTATAAAGTGGTACTTCAAAAGATTACTTAGAATTAGTTTTCATTTCTGTGTTCTGCCTGTTTCATAGCTGTGTTCTGCCTCAGTAACAGAGCAATAGAGTTTTGTATAATAAAGAAAATACATATTATGTATTTCATTTGTATTCCTAGTTATTTTCAGAATAAAAAGTAAAGGTTTAAAAATGTTTTGAAAGTAATTAAAGAGAAAAAAAAAGTTTAATATTAAAATAACCTCAACGCCCCATTAGAGATTTGCAAATAAACTAAAAAATAGAACAATAACTTTCATTACTAATACTTTCTCTTTTTTGACAGGAAATGTTTCTCTATTTACTTGTATTACATTTTGCCTTCTATCCTATTCATAACATTTATCTTGGTGGTATGGTGCTCTCTGCCTTCTCAGATGTTTGCCTTCAGGGGTATTGATGCTACTAAAGAACATCTATTTCATAGATCTGCATTAAAAATCACTTCTTTTTCCTGACAAGCTATTTAAAACACCACATTTATGCCCTATGAAGTGCACTTAAAAAAAAATATTTACATATCCCATGAAAACTAAACCCATTTGACCCAAGTTTTGTTTCTTTGCAAGAAAGACAGTTTCTATCTGAGGAGATTAGCACTAAAGAGGAATGAAGGAGATGTTTTCCAAAACAAATACTGTTGTTTATTTTTACACAGGAGCGGAGAGGGGGAGGGAAGATATCCTATGAGAAACTTTAGAAGAATGACTCCTAAAATGGCTGGTTTAACTATGGAAATCAGTAATTTCAGACCATTTTACTTCAAAATTAAATTCTGAAAACAAGATGAGCAGGTAAGCAGCAAAACACACATAGATATAACCTTCCAGCTCTTGTATGTTTAAAATTGTAGATGGTACAAGACCTCTATTTCCTTAATCAGTTTTGCACAAGACATACAGGCACAAAGAGGCAGAGAGTCTAAGAATGATCCCAAACATCCCAAAGTATGCTTTGAAATGACAATAAACTAAGTCACTACCATGGTATTTGTCCAAAGAGAACCTAAAAATCAGCTGGCAGAAAAAGAAATGTCTGATGCACCTAAACACTGCATTCAAAACATTTTAGGTAGATCCACTTGTGTTTTAGCTGATAGAGCTGGCACAGATAGAAATAACCGAGGTAGGGTGCATGGTGACCAGCTCCAGCTGCTCTTTATCAAATAAGTGAGATATAAATAACTTATATCAAGTTGGATTTATTAAATCTCAGCTGTTAATTAAAATCATCATCTGTCACTAAGTATGTGAACACGAACTGTGTTCCTACCTTGACTGGATAGAAGGCGTATTTAGAAATAGTTGTGAGACCTTCTACTCAAGAGAAAATGTAAACATAGCACCTTGCTATTTTTACCTGAATTAGCATCCCTAGGCTTGTACCACGAAAAGGATTGCATGGCCACTTGGTAATGAGGAGTGAATGGTAATTGTGGTTGTTCAGCATGCCCCTTCCAGGCCTGCACAGAACTGTAGGAGCAACATTTAGAAAGACAGTTAAGTGTGTGAGTTTTCCATTTAAAGCATTCATGCTCTTTGATCACAAATAGGGCAAAAAAATGTCAAACATTTATTGCAGAAAAAGTGAGTTGATTAAAAAAGAGTGACCTTTAGAAAACATTTGCAAAAAATTCTTATTGTTTGCTGGAAGATAATTCTCCAGCCAGTTCCAGGCAAACTTAAAAAAAAAAAAATTAAACCAAATAAACAAACAAACCCACCCAGTTTAAATAACAGACTTGAAGAAAAATACTTCTGCCAGACCAAAAATACCCTAAACCAAGATAAATTAAAAAAAAAAAAAAAGGCTATTTTTTAATATTTCCTTTGGGGGTTTGAGGGTGGGTTTTTTTTTTTTTCAGTTGGGTTTTTTTCCCTTTTTTTCCTGTTAGTTGGTTTTTTGTTGGTTTGTTTGTTTTTCTTTAAATATTAAAATCATCCAGTTGTTTGCCCTGATGACTCTGCTCCATCCTGCCATACATAGTATCTCCTCTAAATCTAGCCTAGGATTACTCACATTCTTGGCTGCTGGAACTCAAATATGCCCTTGACAGATAAATTTTGGCTCTCAGGGTGAAAAGGAGTGACAGGCAATTGCTATGTGCTGCATCTGATGGGTAATGCAGAGCGGGATTGAAGTCCATTGATGCACCTGAAATAGTTGCTTACGCATTCTGTGCATTAACAAAGGACATTTACAAATAATAATAAAAAGAGGAGGATAGGAATGAGATGAGGAGACACGAGGACAAATGCAGAAGAAAGTGATGGTGTCTGAAAATTGTATTAGATTTATATGCAGTGAGGACCAAAAAATGGGATAGCAATTTTTACACTGAATCACAAAAACATCAGAGGCAAGTGATGCTCTTTAAAAAGCATTTTAATTAGCAAGATAATTTGAGTGTTATCCTTATCAGCACTTACCTTTTCAACACCACCTCTCACGCTCTGTATTTATTCTGACACATGCACTCGTTCAAGCAGAAGCCAGGTATACCACATTTTCTTGCTTTATTTTTTTGACATGTTCTCCTTCAAGTAGTAGTTCAGAGGAGGATGGGCCAAATTAGAAAAAGCTCTGGTTTATAAAAACCTCAGTGTCACTACCTAGGAGGTCAGATTTTAAAAAGAAAAAAAAACAACAAACCAAAAGACAGCAGGCTATTTCATAATGAAAATATGAAACACAGCTCTACTGAGAGGTCTGCTCATGAGCCAGGACCTTTATTGAAAGGCATAGGGCTTCTTTTTCCATTCTTTTTTTATAATAGTGCAAATCAGGACTTCTGTAACATCTGTTCAGAGTTACAGCGAGATAGATCTACACTGGGTATGTCAACTTACGCCCAGGATTATTACTATTTATGTAGCAAAGGAGTAAAAAGTGCTCCTTGTGACAGTAAATGAAAGCTTGTTTAAGAGCTATAGTTATATATTTAAAATATGGCAACCAAGTATCATGAATACTAGTAATATTTTAGAGAGAATTGAAAAGAAACATAACAAGCAAACATACAAGTCTCCAAAATGGAAAGGCAATGGCTGTGCATTTTGTTATATAATTATTACTCCAGTTTAATGAATGAAGTATTACTTGATCTAGAAGAGTTTTTATAGAAAGCTTGCTGCAATAAATTTGAATGAACTCAGATTTGGCAGAATGGCTTCATCATCAAATTCTTAGCAGAAGTATTGAATAAAATTCTGCTCAGACTGTTCAAGACAATCAAGTAAAGAAAAGAAAATCTAGTAAAGAAATACTAGTTTCTAGCTTTTATTCATGCTACAAATATTCTTAGAAATCTGTAATTAAATTTTCCATTTAACAGTATTGTTTTTATTTGCAGCATTTTCTTAAATAGGAAAAATGAACTGTGGAATGGAGTCTTTTTTTTTTTCATCGAGATTATGCATTAAACTTAGTATAAAACAGATATATGAAAGTGTGTAATACATACAGACACAGCCAGTATGCCTGAGGATAGAATGCCAAGGAAAAATGTACTTAAAAAATGTACTTTGTGATCTTCATACAGGCTTTTAAGAGAGCTGCTTGAACTACTACCCCAGCTCCATATACAGAAATACTACAGTATAACTAACTATATAAATGGTCCAAGGAGACTGCAGAACAAACATAAGGAAGAGGGAAAGGAACTCAGAATCTAGGTCCCCAGTTCAAACCGAGTCCTATGGATAGTGTTTGAACTGCATAAACAAACCAAAATTTTTGTGAAATTAATAAATGGACACAGAGAAGTGTTTAGCAAATATGTGCCTGCATTTACAATTGCACTTGGCACCTGCTGGCAGCCTTCAGAGACCAGCAGCCAGGAACCTACCTAATACTTATAGACTGTAAGTTGAATGACCCAGTTCAAAAAGCTGGATTATGGGATCAGTGCAAGAGTACATTCTTGATCAAGAAAGGTCAAAAGTCTTGTCTGTTTTCTGAAAAAGGAATGGGTTTGCATACCTATTTACTTTTCCTGGAAAAAAAAAATTGTTTCAAGCATTTTACTAATCAAATCATCCACTATGGTATTTGGTAAGTGTATTTGGTGTGCTAGGACAAAGTATTAGTACAGTCAGTAAGTAAACACATGCATGAAAAGAATAATAAATCTGGCCTAAATGTGGAAACAAAAACTATTCATCCAAGTCATTTAACTGAGTATTTATTATCAGTCTTGGAGACTGTTCCAAATATACTGTACTCTGAAAGCTGATAGACCACATAATTCTGGTACCTAAATATACAACTTGTAAACCTATGGGGTAGACAGAATTTTACCGTGAATTAGGTGCTTAGACACTTTCTTATTTTTAAACATAGACCTCTATTTTTCTTATGAATATTTCCATAAAGGTTTGCATAGGAGCTGTGGTTCCAGGTCTGGGCCATTCAGTACAACAGTACAGAGATGCACTCACAGATCCCTCTCTTCAGCACCCAAATCCCACTCTACCGCAACACAGGAGAGTAAACAAAGCTTACATTATTACATAACATTACAATGCAGTCATTGTCTTAAAAATTATTGACAGCTGAGACATCTGCAGCAGAAAGATGGTCCTCCAGCCTGGAACTGTCTGGTGTATATCAGCGAGTCTGATCTTTACAGGAAGACTCTTCATCCTCAAACCTGAAGTGATACAGTTGACAGGAACTGAGCCATAGCTGCTCCTAAAGTAATCTGACCAAATTTCATGATGTGAACTCTCTTAGTTCCCGTCTGGTGATCAGAAGAAGAGAATCTTGAAACAATCCTTTGTAATATTAGCATTGTAAAACCTGTGGTTTTGATCTTTGCTAAATACAAATTCCAGTAATCAATATGGTGAGGTAGGTTTGTATTTCATTTTGATATAGAATTTTTCTGCCTGGAAATTTTTTTCCCTCCTCAAACCCCCATGCTTGAAGATTCAACAGGAAAGCAGACTGAAGATTTGCCCCTCCCAAAAGAGCATTTTATCCTCAAAGCTTTGCTACAAAACAATTACCTGAACAAATATTCAGTGACACATGCCAAACCTAGTGCCTTCAATGAGTTACACCTCTACAAAACAACTGGGCCTTTGTGAAAGGTTCTGTTACTACAAAAGAAGTTTGTGCTTGAAAGTCATTCTTTAACATGCTTTGTTATCTTATCTATGACAAGCCACAATAAAAAGAGAAACCAGGAAAAAGTAGTAGCAAAGACTAGATTAGCGCCTATATCAGCTTATTAGAGTCTGAGAAGTCATTCAGGCAGTGCAGCTTTCACGGTGGCTTGAAAATAGCAACTCCTGAAAATATGCTCAAAACTAACTCATTTTAAAACATAATATATATATTGTAATCTTTGCTTTTTAACTGTAATGTATGCTTTTGCAAAAATAATGTCATCCTGAGGCAGATGATTTAAACCTTGCAGTTTGTTTCCATGAACCAGTGAAGAGCAGGTAATTTCTGCAGTCTAGACACACACATAGACTCTAAACCTGGAAGCAGAACCACATCTTACTGTGCTAGCTATTTCCTGTACAGTGAGACACAAAGATTGTACAATCAAAAGCAATTAAAAAACAGAGAAAAACAGGATCAAGAGATGGTAGAGTTGTTGGAGCACACATGTCCCATTCTTGTGAGCACTAGAGCGTCTTCAGTGGGGTTTTTGATTCAATTAAAAATGAAAAATTTACACAGATGGGCCAAGTGTGAAAAGTCATGTCCCTGCAGCATCAAAGGAAAGAAGAGAATCATGGTAGGTGAAGAGAAGGACAGAACAAGGTAATGCTAAAAGAAAAGCATGAAGATAAACATATATCATTAGGAAGCAAATGAGACTATAAAAAGAGGAAGGTGCTACACTGAGGTGCAAAAATAAGTGTCCAGGATTATGAAAAGAACAAATGAAAGAGAGATAACAAGAGTCAGGTGGGACACAATGGTCTTGCTGGGAAAGCTGATGTTAGTTCCTCAACTCATGTTAATAACACAGGGTTTAAAACCTCCTTTTCAGGTAAAGCAACTTCCCCATGTATCTTCAAGAAGGGAAGCTGTGGAAACCCATTAACCCCTGAAGCTTGTTCTATCTCGCTGTCACCCTAAACTCTTGAAATTACATATAATTTAGGACAATATAGCTCTTTCTTTTATGTTATTTGGATTATGAACTATTGTCATTAACAGTTGTTTCCTCTTTCACATGTCACTATCCCTGTTTTAGCAGGACTATTCCTCACTGGTCTATGGTTGATTTCATGTCAGTTTTCATAGAACTCCCTTTACCCATTTCCAAACATCATTTTAATGAATCTCCCTGAAAAGCTCATAAAACATTAAAACATTAGTATCAAACACTAATTTTCAACGGAGTTGGTTTGGGCCAGATAGTAATTGTACTTTGCTATCCATAATAAGGAGACATAGCTTGAGGCAAAAAAATTAATCCCAACCTCATTCAAAGAACTCGAAATATCTGAAATAAAGTTGAACTCTGCATATAGCTATATATTTAATAATATTTGATACAGTCTTAGAGTTAAAAAAAAAAACGACTTCAAGAAAGGGAAGTAGGCTATACTGCCTTCCTGTGTAATCTGTCTGCCTGTGTTTAACAAGTCTGAAAAGCTTCAGTAAGTCAGATGCCCCAATTTATTTGTTTAATGAGAGGAATGTTATTTCCCATATTGCTGAGATCACTTTTAGGATCACAAATATGTATGAAGACACTCACAACCCACCAAGGGAAAAGATCGGGAAATAATTATAGAATTATTGTCTGTTTTTAACAAAATGTGAGAAGAGCAAGTATTTCCCCGTGTTAGGTAACCTGTCATGTCATAAAACCTCTGAGGCTGGCACGCCAGAAAGTAAGCACTCTTCACTTAACAAGCAGACAAAACATGTGATCTTGTAAAATAATAATAGAGATGTATTTGTAAGACTTGTTTAGAAATACACAGACACATTGCCATGAAAGTGTGATTTATTTATTTCTTACTTATAGCAACAGCTTTGTGAAACAAAAGGAGAACAAAGCTCTCACGTCAAACAAATGTTTGTAGTCATACCTTGTGAGAGCCTGGAATGGAACTTCCTGCTATTTGTATGTAACCTGGATGTCTCCAACTGCAACTGTTTTACACTTGATTTTTTTTCTTGCAGTGCATTAAGGTATTGTATTCTGATTTTTTTTAATAATGGATACACTGATGTATATGAATGTATACTATACTGAAAAAATATTGATTAGTTGTGAAAGGAAAAAAAGTGAAGACTCATACAATGCATTCTTATATGTGTATTGAAATACTTCTACCCTGGTCAAGACTTGCATCTCTGGGTGGAAGAAGCACCCAGGCATTTAATAAATGTCATATAAATAAAGCATTAAAAATGAAGTGAGCCATATGCTACACCAAAATGAGGATCAGTGCATGTAACTACTTCCAAAAGCAGCTTCCTTTCCTAGAAAACAGTGAATATATTGAGTCACCATTATAAAACCTATTACTTTCCAAAATAATTTTCAGGAAGGAGAATATAGAGATAGATAGTTAAAACTGTCAATGTGCTTCAAACATCCCCCTACAACCTCAGGTCATTTCCCCCTATGCTAATGCTTTTGTAAGAAAGACAACTTGCTATTTTTCACTGAAAAGGCTAATGGAGTAAGTCGCCTGCAGGTAACCAACCTTTGCCTGAATCATTCCTTTTCTTTTTTTTTTTTTTTCCCCTTTCTTTTGAGAGCAAGAAGGGGGGGCAGGTGGTGAGGTGGTGGAGAGAGGAGTGGAGCAGAGCAGAGGCTTGAGAGTTATATGTCCATATTGATTAGCTGAGTTTTTAATGCAGGATATAGTGCTATGAATTGTATTTCCAACAATAAATGATAAGCAACAATAGACATTAAATGACAATAAACAGTATTGGCTGAAAACAGGCAGTGCAATTAATTCACATTTTTGTAAACTGCCTAGAAGTTATAGATCTGTTGAAGCTATGCAGATTTCAAGTCACTTAACTTTCCATTAATGTTTTCTTTATATTATGAAGAGTTTAAAACAAAATGTGTTAACTTTTAAAGGCAGCAGAGAGAACTGACATTTTCAATGCAACAGATCTCAATTTCATCCCTTACAGTATTAAGAAGTTTGTCCTCTTTACAAGCTCCTTAATTACATCCCCTGATAGCGCAGATATCAAGCGTGGACATGACTGAGACCATCCAAGTCAGTTCACTCATTTAAGGGTGGATAGACCATAGGTACAAGTCTAGCTAACTCCAGGCTGTGTAAAAATCTCTGACATTTTCCTTTTACTCATTTAATCTTTCAAGACAGCCTCCCTCATCTACTGTCTTTTTTCCTTACAGATAAAGATCTTCAAGCATCAGTCTGTTTCTTTTGATAAGTCTCACTTTCTATCAGCCCATGAAAAAAAGCCATCCTCTCTCTCTTCAGTCAAACACTACTCTCACCCCATAGCAACCAATTTAATTTTCTGACCATTTGTACTGAAACAGCACCCCTAATCACCCTTTACCCCCACAACACACAAAAAAAGTGCTAATCCTACGAAAGCAACTATCCAAATCCTACCAGCCTCCGAGCATAACATTCCTTCCACATGCCAGTCACAGTTTTCAGTCTGACGGTAGCCTGGAAAGCTGCATGCATATTCTTGACTCATATTTCAAGAATCCCTTACTGTCTCATTTAACTGCCATGGGACTTTGAAGCCCTGCATCTACAAGTTCCTGCTGCAGGAGGAATGATGCTCCTTATTCAGGATTATGTTTTACCATAATGTACTTTTGCTTTCCAGCTGCTATGCTTCCTCAAATACACACACAAGGGGAGAAAGTGCACTTGCCTTTCCTCCTCCTCCTCCCTTCTCACACTCCTGCATGCTTCCAAAAATATTTTTTTTCTTCTTTGTTTGCTAGTTTGGGGGTTTTTTACCTTTTTTTTNTTTTTTTTTTTTTTTTTTTTTTCCCAAGCTTCCGAGAGAATCACAGGATCGGAGAAAACTGCAGCCATAAATAAGACGCTGCCTAAAACTCGAATCCCTCCCGAGAGGTGTTCCGGGCTGGGACGCTCGGTCCTGCCCCCAGCCCACTCCCGCGGCGGCGCGGGCTCCCTTGCTGCAGTGCAGGCTGGCACTTCACTCAGTTCCAACTTTCCATGCAGAAATTCGGCACGATGCAGGCAGCCAGATAAAGCAGCACTTACCTTAATTGAAATATTTTCTCTGGCAATGCTGGAGCATCAGTCCAATCAACAGCGATCGGGGAGAATCTAAGTTTCAATCAACACCCTCCGGGTAGCCGCATGCTGCACTGCCTTTTTTTCAGTGAACTCCTCACTGTCTAGAGCAGAGAGAGAGAGAGAGATCAGCTGAAATCCTCAGAGGGAGTGAGAGAAGAGGCACCAAAGCAATGTTTCTTAACACGAGATTCTCAGCAAGCGTGCTCAGGTCTGGAAGATCCAGTAAGTGCTGTGATAGGCTCCTGTCATGTCCCCTGAGCCGTGAGATGATCATTGACCTGATTAGCTCTGAACACTCCCTACATGCAGAGAAAGCGCTGAGAGGATTGGTGGGTCGCAAGGGAATTGGGAAAGGCACCAGGGCCGCTTGGGAATCTTCATTCTTCCAGACTAATGGATGTGCTGCAGCTGAGGCTGTAATTTGTGAGGAGGTTATGCACAATGTTAACCATCTGAGGACTTAAACAAATGTGCTTTTGCATGCTGTTTCTCAAGGTACACCAGCATTCAACGCAGGGTAGAGCTGAGTAATTATAGGCTGATGTAGACATTTCGTAATACATGGCTTACTGTATGAGATGTTCTGTAAGCTGAGAGATAAAGTGGATCCATGCATTTCTCTCTGACCCTGGAGACAACAGCAGTTAATGGGTAGAATAAGTGAAATCAGTATGGTGGGCTCATGTTAGCCCCCAGATGGCAATCAGTCACCATGGAAAGAAAAAGAAAAGAACAACAAAACCCAAACAGACTAGAATTATTTAACAAGTGTATGTGGCAATTCAAATAAAATGTGGAGAAAGAATTTCAAATTAGTACAGAAAGGACTTTTCAACACAGAGATAAATCAGTAGAAAAGCACAACAATACAGCAATGCAAGTTCTTCCCTATCTTACAGCAGAGGGGAAAAACCTACAAGGAATGCATTTAAAGGATCTAATTTGCCTTTCACTCACACTGATACAAATAAATCTATTAAAGATGACAGTATAAATTTAGATCAGGATTTTAAAAAAGCAGAGTGAAAGAAGAACAAGATTTATTTGTTACACCTTGTTTTTGGTTCAAGGGTATTGTGGAAACTAGACTTCAGTGTATCAAGTATTCAGGCTTGCATGGTCAAATGAGTCAAGCCAAAGTGTGTCAACTTTTATGACTGTTCTCATCGGCTATTTTCATGTTCTTGGATGACAATTATGGCACTAGGCAGTTGACTCCATTTTCCATTCAGATTTATCTATGACAATACCAGCTTGTGACTAAGAATAATTTTGTTCACAGAATTATGTATTTAGTATTGGTGATCTGAAGCATTGATATAAAATTGAAAATGGATATTTTGATAGCAACTAATGAAGAGATTTGGAACCTATTGTAGCAATGCTTGTTCATATGTAGTTATAAGTTACTCTATGAATGCTGAAACAAAGTTAATCATAAATGTATACTGAAATTCTTAATCAAATTTTTTTTTTGGGTCTACTCATACATTTTTCAGGTAAATTTATGTAATTGTGTTTTAGTAGGAAAAGTAGTAAAGAGAGCAATTTTTAAGTTGTGAAGTGGCAGAGAAAATGTATTATATGTTTACTTTCTGAATGCATTCACATCAGAAAACTCATTATTACAGAGAAAAGAGTATCACTCAGAAGTAATCATGGAAGTTTGAATCTCAAATTTATTTAGCAAGACAGAAAACAATGATTTTTCATCCCGGATTTAATGCCTGAGAAACAGGAAATGTAAGTGCCCCATATTTCCACTGGACAATCAGTAGGAAGACACCAGCTTTTCTACCCTAGCAGTCTTAGCCATATGATTTCCAGGCTCCCTCTCTGGAAGTGCCACTCTCCACTGAAAAGTACCTCAACGTGCAAAATCTGGATAATAAGATTGGCATTAATTTTATTCAGACAGCAAAGTTTTTAGAATGTAGGTTACATTTTTTTTTGCAATTTATTAAATGCTTATCACCCAGGGATTCATGCTTGCCCTGGGACTAATAGTAAAAAAGTAATAATTAATCTACTAATTAAATAAGAAGGCTTTTACACACATTATATGAAATATAAACATTCTGGAGTAAAGAGTTTTATGTGCCAAGACTAAGGTGATTTCCTGTGACAACCCCCACTGAAAAAGAGGTTATTCTCTTTGCCTATACATTTGTACCAGTAAAGGGTGGAAGTCATCCCAGTGCTTACAGTCTCATCTGTTCTGACATGGCATCCCTCATGAAACATGTAATCCACAGACTCATGTTGTATTATTTATGATTTCAAATACAATTAAAAAATTAAATATGAAAAAGACCTTATTAAGACAATTTATTTGCCACTCTTGTAAGCTTCCAATTTCAGGTTTCATGCTGCTTTGTTTATTTGAATCTTAGCTCTCATCAGCCCTAGAAATTTCAACATTTCCCTTAAACTGCTGTTCCAACCTATAAGATCTCCATAACAGGAATTCTTTTTCATTTTATTACCCTCTTTTGAAATATCTTTCAGTAGTTTTATACTAAAAAATTATGCTCTAATAATTTAAATGGTAATCCTTCACACTCAATGTTCTGATTGTCTTTTTAAGGTTTAAAGGTCAACATTCATCAGAAGTTCATTGTATAAAACTGAATTATTTTAATTGTTTCTCACCACAAGCAAAGGTCTGGGGAAAAAAATAACAGTCGATCCAGAAAAGGGACTGAAGCATGAAGGAACAAAACCTGAAGTGACAATATGATTTCAATTTGTGCAGAAACAACAGGGACTTGCTGTAGTCTTGGTCTATTAGGTAAGACATTGGCATTTTAAATTCGGTGTTAACAAAAGAAGACAATAATTTGACTCACTCATGAATCTCACTGCAGTCTAAATAACAGAAGCAAAGTCTGGTACCTTTGGTCCTATTCCCAATCCTAAATGTAACTTAAAATTTTTAATTCAGTTCCTATGAGTCATCTCAATAAAGGGACAGAGGTTTTTCTGAACAAGGAGATCAGAAAAGTGATACGTTTTCAATAGGAAATAATATAGTTACTTATATAGATAAAAAAAAATTAAGCACACTTCTCAGCACATCATTCTTACACAAAGGGGGCAGTATATTAAAGCAATAAAAAAATAAAATAAAATTCTATGCAATCTCTAATTAACCTTTGGAATTCACTGCTCCAAGCCATGATTACAGCAAAGACTTAATATGTACACGTGAGAGCATTTTAAAATCATAACAGAATCTAAAATGGTTACAAAATAAAAATTTCTTTGATCAGTATTGTTCCTCAATGCAAAGCAAGAACATTTTCTCATGGGCAAGACAGGATAATAATCATGGGGAAAAAAAAATCCCTGACCAACTAATGATTTAGCAGCAAAATTTAGAAGACCTTTACAGTATCATTGAATAACCCATAGTATTTTTACTGTCAAAGGTAATCAGATATTTATGGTGCAATAAAAGATTTTTTTAAAAGATGAATAGCATATTTAAAAAAGCTGTATTTCCAAACTTGGTCATTTGAATAGACTGAATGCCAAAATAAATACAGAAAGCTGTACTAGTGGAAGTTTCCAAATATTTTTGTAAAGACCTTTGGTTCACAGACCCAAATTACTTCAGCTCAATACCTTATCATGCATCAATGTAAATTCAATACAGAATGAAAAGCCATAGAGGAACAGTAAGAAAAGTGGTAATACAGTCACAACTTTCCTACTGGCCCAAATCACACAAAGAGTCAGTCGTGTCAGCTCTGTTGATTCTCAGGAACAGAAAGGACTAGAAGCAAATCGTGTTTATGTCCATAGCTTCAACACACAATTATTCTTCTCCTACACTTAAAAGGATCCTTTGGTATGAAAAAAGAAAAATGCTATTCAGGATGTACTAAGAGTATCAATTTTCTGCATAATTTCTTCTTTTCTAATCAGTAAATAACAAAAGAGATACTATGTCTGCTTCATTTTGGTTGGAAACATAGAAACTAGAAATAAGGTGTGCAAGTATTCTAGGACAGCAGCAAACCAGCAGAATACATTAGAAGAGATTAAGTAAAACTATATTTATCCTTCATCACCTCAGAGAAAAACATAAATAATAAACCACTTTAAGACATTTAAAATGCTCTGCAGAAAAGCATTTGAGCCATTCAAACTTTCACAACCATCATATTTTCCATATTTTGGCAACCAGTTTTTCCCCATAGCCCTCACAGACAATGAAATTAGTTAACTCTTAGTAATACTTAACTGTCATGCAGGGTAGCTCTGAAATTTTACTCTCATCCTCATTAATTTCAAAAGCACCAGCTGAGCAAAGGCAAATCCAAACACTCATCTGGCCTATATCAGCATAGCTGCATTGATTTAAGTGGAATTGTACAGCAGATGTATAAATTAGTGAGGTCTCATGTAAAAGCAATATAATTGGTCATCAGTGAGTACTACAGCAGGTTTCAAAGATCAACCTTCCTGCAGCATCATCCAATATTTTATTTTTGATACGGATAATTTCTTTCCAAATATTTTGGCCACAGTACAGACAACACGGGAAATTTCTTTGCAACAAAGAATTGAATCTTGAGCATTCAGTGCTTTAATTCAGCATCGTATTCAACAGATTCTTGATGTTAAGGTAAAGATGTGATCTGGATGGAAGGAGACAGCTGAATCCTTGACATACTCAGCGGAAAACTGCTGACTTCCTCAAGTTTCTCCCTGTGGTACCTCAAGGGGCTCAAACAAATCCAAACTGCTTTATGTCACCTGATCAATGTTCTCACTCCCAGTTTAGCAATAATAATCACTACCATTCTTTTCACTTAGGCCAGACTTCCAAATATAAGGAAAGTAGTACAGCATATTGCTTTAAGACACATCTGATAACGTTATGCAAAGTTTGAATTTCGCTGTATGTTTTTATTAAGCCAGTCTGGTAGGCTGAGACATTTCAATGTTGATGATGTCTGTCTCCTTGGAGGCATTCCCTCTATGTTTGAGACATTTAGGAGGCATGGGTAACCCCAGATTTAAGATAAGGCCCACAAAACACATAAGCAAATGAAAGTTTTGGAGCGCCCTAATACTACAATGGAATGGTCCCAAAATCATAATGACAAGGGAAAAGCAGGTGGTGATTAAATACTCTACAATTCAGTTCTTGAAAGAATTTATGAAAATGATGCTTTGTAAGAGTAGGGAACTTATGGGTAGAGAGGGTACATAGTCCTGTGAGTGAAAGGAAATATGGAGGGATAGTATTTTTAAGGATATATTCAGGTCTAGTAAAGAGAAAATGAAAATGAAGGTAGAAAGAAGATGTAAAATGGAAACAGGCCACCACTCTTTTGGAGTTTAACTACCATCTGAGAGAAATAAACTTTGTATCACAGAAGAACACCATTCATGTTCAAGTACCAAGTAAATTATTGTTGTCCGTAATTATAAAGAAGGAAACAGAATGAACAGTTATTCAAATGTGATATGTGCTTTCAAGACTATTTTATTTACAGATGCATATTACAAAGGAACTTCTGTAAAATAATTGAATCAAAATTCTGTTCAGTCTGTTTGGTATGTCTTCCTGTATGAATTAAGAACCTTGGGACCACTAGAATGTACTCTGCAGGACCAAGGAAACTTTCTATTCAAAGTTAGTTAATCTCTGCTGAAAATTTCTGTCAGCAATACACTTATACAGCTCACCTGGAAAAGATATTAAACAGCTATAACCAAGAACAGGGTTTTGTGGCAAAGTTTGCAGTTTCTGGTCTGGGTCTTCTTTTTGCTGGGGACTGTAAACCTCCTTTAGACGTAACAGCAAAAATAGGAGCACCCTGCAATTTGCACCACAGAAGCAGTGTGGGAAACAGAATGACTCAGGGACATCCTTTCTAAAGTACAATTCCTCCCTCACATCCTTCTTGTTCAGGTGAAGGGAACAGTGTGATTTGTGGTATGATCTGTCTCAGCAGCAATTTACAACTTCCCAGTAAAATCTCTCTGCTCACTCCCTTTTGCCATCAACTTGCTTTAGGATGCAGGGACAGGGAGGAGAGGATAGTGCAGAAAGTCGTGTGCAGGGATGCAATGTACTGCTTGTAACCACATAAATATCTTACACTCATCCATTAGCCTCCCTGTTCCTGTCTCTCTGAATAAGGAGGGGTTGCTTGTCCCCTTGAAGGGGACAAAACTGAACTGCAATTTAGTCTTGGGATTCTCCCTGGCATTTTTATAGCTGAAACCTGTCTGCTACTTACTCAGACTAATACTATAAATCTAGCACACTGTAAGGGCCACATTTTCAGTGTCATAAAGCATCATATACGTCCATTTTTCAGAGTAACCACAGGGCTTTTATAATAATAGAGAAAATCAGATCTTAGGATGTGACAACATCCCTGCCTGAGATTTTTAAGATGCTACTGGTTTCTGGAAAAGCTCAGGAAAATATAGTAACAAGTATAAACACTAATTAAAATTAACATTCTAGCAATACTAACTTGCATCTATCTGACTAGATTTTAGTCTTCTAACTATGGGGAACTTTGATTTGTTTCTTTTTTTGATTGTTCTGGTTTGTTTTTATTTTTATTTCACCCTTGAATGTTTTCTTATATGTTATTACTCTTATCTTTTTCAGTTTTTCCACTCCAGAGTTATCTTTAATCTGTTTTTTAAATTTCCAATCTCTTTTAATATTCTTCCTTCCTTGTTTTCTTGCTCTCTATTTTGCCAGTCTTTTAAGGAGAAGTAAACTGCCTTTTCTTTGCAGTGTTAGAATGGGTAGATATAATAGGAAAAAAACAGGAAGAGTAATAGCTGCATTTTTCCATGTAGACATAAAAAAAATCTTATGTAGGAAAAGGAATCAAATTCTAACAAAATTGCTTTTATTCCTCATTCCCTCAACTACTATTCAGGAGGAGCTGGAAATGCTGTAAAGGAGCATGACTGGAAACATTTTAATTCCTCATACAACCTCATTCTTCATAGTGGGAAGCAAGTTTTCCCTCATGTAACAGACACCAGAGCATTGACTATGAAGGACAACTTCCTTGTAACAGGGAAGAGTACCTGCAGCATTATCGTGCCAAGCCCTGAAAGAGTAGGCTGAGGGGAATGGCAGCCAGTAAGACAAGCCCTTATTTGGGGTCAGCACTCTCCCTTCATGTGGGACCATGCTGGTTGGCACTTGGTTAGATTCCCTGTGGGAATACTCAAGCTACACCACATCAAGGTGACAGTGAACAGGAGGGCAAGGCAGTCCCTTATCCTAGCTTCTTCAGAGGTTATCAGGAATAGAAGTTATTTAGTGCCTTCCATGTGCCTAATGGCAAGATTATTACTCCCAGAAGCATTGCACTGCATTCAATTGTGTAATAAGTTAAGTGGCTTCCATGACATAAAGAAGCTAAAGTAAGTATTGTATATAAATCTTTTTTTTTAGATACCAAGGAACATGAAGATTTCAATCCAGTTCAAAGACACTGACACTGATTAGAAGGGCCTAACCCTGTTGAGTTTACTTCTCGTTTTTACCACTCGCATCATTACCCTCTCTAACACCTTCCAATTACAGATATATGATACATGTTTCATGCTGCATATTATTCCCTCATGAGTTTGCTTACCTATAGTAAAAATTCAGAAAAAAAACATTGCTTGCTTTTGCAGACCTACATGTTATTTTTCATTTGCCTGGTTTTGACTCTATCCTGCACTTCAAAAGTCTCGTAAGCCTTTGTGATTACCAGGTTTCCTAAGGTTTACTTTAAATGATCACCTGAAAAAAGAATGAAAAAGCAATAATATACAAAGATGTCTTCTTAATTTTTTCCATCTAGTAGTCATAATTTCCAGTTGGTTCTATTAATGCCTTCATTTTAAGAGCTCAGAGGGCAGAGAATCAGATCACAATATGAAATGTCACACTTAGTTCTAACCCGCAGGAGACTGAAGGTGGCAGGAGGAGATCGGAGCAAAAATCCCAGACTCTTTAGCTCAGGCAGCCCAAACAAAAGCCATATCTCAGCTGCTGCCTCTTCACTCAGGGAAGCAGAGGCCATGGTCTGTCATAAACTTGGGCATTGTATCCTGCAGAGGGAATTAAGCAGCGGTATCTTAAACTCTATGTCACTGCAGTTTGCTGCCATAAAACCAGTGCAAAGCATGCTGAAATGGTTTCTTTAACACAATCTTGCTCTGGAAATATGTTGGAAGAGAACATGCTTCCACAAAACACAGACACCTGTTACCTCTGGAAGATGCCATAGTTTGAGACAGCGGCTAAGTAATAAAATTTGGCCTCCACTGATTAAACGGAATAGAATTCTCTAGCCATATATGACATATTAATCATATGACACATTTGAAAAAAAATAGTTCAGGTTGATAATTATATCTTTTTTGGACAGGAAGTATCATTATGTGATCATACTCATTTTGCGCCATTAGCCTCTCTTTTCCCTTTTTATGAATAAGGAGGAATGAAAGATGGCTTAATTACAGCACTAGGAAATTACCTGCCTTTTGGTGGGGGGGTAGAGAAGATGGTCTCATAATCACAATACAAAGTTGAGACTGTATATTATTACCTTAAAATATTTATTCTTAGTTACTCTCTCAGTTCCATTTGCATCTGTAATAAGTGGCATGTTTAAAAGACACTCATATATATGAAATGAGAGTAGAAGAATGTGGAAGCTGGAAGGTGCAGGGCCTTACTTCCTAAATATACTGTTGCATTTTCTCTCATGCTTTGACGTGCAAATGTGTAATATTAATACTGTCTGTTAAAAAATATGGGTAAAAACCACAAACGCTACATATTCATTCATGTTATTTTGTCTCTTTACTAGCAAAGCCAACTAGCCTGTGTTCATCTATCTCCAGAACCATCTATACTGATACTAATCAGTTTGTAAAAACTCTTCATCTTTTTTTTTTCCCCTATTCATGAAGGCACTTCTGAGAATAATAATTACACTACTTAGCCTTTATCTAGTGCTTCTCATCTTTCAAGTGCTTTACAAATACTAATTCACTAATTAATCTTTCCAACAACTCACATTACTCCCATTTTACAGATGGAGAAGCATTAGCAGAGAGGGTGAGTGACCTGCCTGAGGCCATGGAGAGCAGAAAAAGGGGAGAGGACTAAGGGAAAAGATGTTTATAACTAGAATGAAATGGAGGCAGATGGGACAATTATGGTGATTATTCAGCAAATAATCATGAGATTACAGTGAAGAATTCAACATACCACTGGAGGACAGGCAGTGCTAGTCCTACAGTGTATTACACAACCACTCAGTTTGCCAAAGGATCCAACAAAAAAAACCACAAACAAACAAACAAACACACACTAAAAAACAAACAACGAAACCCCACCCAACTTATTACACTTTCATATTTTTTTAAAAACTGGAACAATCTGTTCTTAGATACTTGCAAAAATCCTAAAAGTAATCATGAGCACATAACTAGGGCAAATAATCTAGAAAATTCTGATTTACTTGGTATCTCATTTAATGTGGGGTATCTGTATTCAAAAGTGGATCAATTAAATGCAAAGGCTGCCCAATGCTAGTGACATTAGGATTTCTATGCCTGGTTCATTTTGCATCTAGGGAGTCTAATAGTAAACATGCTCTCTATAAGACGACATCTAGCTCACATATTTAGTTCTAACTGTAAGTAAAGAAGCTAGACAAATAAACTTCCCTGTTGAACCTTGGCTTTTTGCTTTCCAAATAGCCTCTGTTTGATCACATTTTTTCCTCTTTGTTTTAGTTTGGTTTTACTTTGTTTACAATCCCAAATGATCCCAGGAAAACAGACATTTCTACATTAGGACTACAGGAGAACATGGGGTAATACTGCTGTCAGGGAGACTTTTTCCTTAAGGCTGTAAGAGTTATATCATTGTCTGGAATTCAGGACAGTGGCTGGGGATGTGAGGTATCCAAGCTAAATCCAGGAAGTGAATTAGCTAAGAGTAAAAACTATTCTCTGCGTCACAACTGATACAAACTTGGGACTGGTTTTGAATTGTGTTAGAATCTAGCAAGCACAGTACACATACCTATCCAAATCAAAAGCTCCAAATGATTATACAAATACTCAATGTATTTATGCTCCATGCAGACTGGGAACAAAGTAAAAATAAAAAACAAACCCACTGAAAGCTGTACAACATCTAGAAGATATGCAATCAGATCAAACTGAGATCACTTTTGCACGTCTCTGAGAAGTTTTGCTTTCTGCTCCATTAATATGTTAAGTGTTTATTTCAGTTGCACTTCATGTCGATAATGACATTGTGTATAATACTGTAGCTCGCTGACTAGTGGATAAACAATCCAAAAGTACAGGAAGCCCCAATGAGAATGAAGAGGAGTGAGAGTGATATAAAAGGGCCCCTGACAATTTCAAACACTGCTTATGTGCTATAATATTCAGCACTAAGAGGGGAATTCTCACTCCTGTAACCTGTGCATTTCTCTCTCTATTATTCCCTTGTCTGGAGATGCCCTTAAAATGAAATTTAATTACCTACAGAAAACTACACATTTTCAGGTTTTTAGATCTTGGGAAGCAGAAAATTTTCCAAGATACAGAATGGATACATCTATTCCATACCTTGGAAAATTATCTGCTTCCTAATCTCTAAGAGCTTGAGCCAAAACTGTTATTTAAAAAAAAAGAAAAATAAAAAATATATTTTGGTTCTGCAAGAATTTGAAACTGAACTTAATTGTTTTCTCTCTCTCTGAGTTCTACGTCCTCTTAAAATTAATTCTCCCTTTAAACTTTACCTTAGATGTATATTCAGGAAAACATTTCCTGGAAATGACAAGGTGGAAAAAAGTCTTTATAGGCAATATTTTGATATTAATAACACAATTTTATGGCTTCATCATTTGCAAGCTTTGCAGACAATACACATGATTACCAATCCAACCACTGACGACAGCAAGCAACTTACCATTTGTGACCTCAAAATTCTGTAGCAGTAAGAAACAAATTGACTGAGAAGAGCTCCTACAGTACATTGTCATTAGGATGAAACTATTAAATATGTGATTTCATCCAGTGATTAAACTTTGGTTAGCTCCTGTGAAAGAATGGGGTTTATGTTATTACAAAGAAGTAATGATCACAAAACATTCTTAACAGATCACATACTTAGGTACAGGACCCTTGAGAAGGATGCTTAGTGATGACATGAGCATATAATGACAAAAACAAATGCAGCATTTTGTCTGTGAGATTTAGGTAGGTTTGCTTTGCTTAGGTCAGCCTGTTGGAGTAAGGTCACAGATAACTTTCTCCAAAATTCAGAGCGCTGTGCAGAAAGGACTTTTAGCCGATAGGAAAAATGGCAAAGAAAACAAAGTGGCTGGCTCAGCTGTGATGTTACCCAACATGGAGAAGACAAGTTCTGTTTATGGAACAGATAAACATAAAAATGTCAAGGATTCAGACCCGAAGACCTGAGTTTCTTCCCAAATGCTTCTGGGTTACACACAGGCTATTGCTGCTCCATTTTGTGTTCCCTTTCTTCAGTATATTTCAGCTCTAAAAGGAAGAGGTGGATTTTATTTACATGTCTCCATAATTATATTTGGATGCTCTTGAGCAAGGATGGAGCTCAAAAGTGCTGTTGATAGAACCCTAATTACTGTTTTAGGAACCAAGGTTTTTTAAACAGTGTTTTTTAATTTATTTATTTAACCTAAATCTGTGTGAAAAACTAGGCAGAGCTGTGTAGTTCAATGCTGAAAGTTAAATGAATGGTTATCAAGGTAAGGCAAATACTGGTTCTTAGATGTTGGGAACTACAAGTGGACTAGCTTTACATATCAGCTCATCTTTAATTAAAATTTGTTAATACCTTCTGAATGTTGCTGTTTTTAATATTTTGAAGTACCTAAGGTTATTCTAGGCTAAGCAGGAAAGTGTCAGTTTTCCTTCTCTAGCCATAGGCTTTAGTTTTATATTCTTCAAGCATGAAACTGTATGTAATTATTTTGGATGTCTTCTTTTATTGCTTAATTAAAACTATAGAAAATGTCATAAAATAAACTCTCTCTATCTCATCGACATTTGCACAGCAGCACATTTGCAATCAACTGAAAACATATTTGTCCTATGTCATTAATGATAAAAAGGCACAAATTATTTATTTATGACGATATTAAGAATAAAATATTAATTTGTTAAAGAAAACACTACATTAATAATAAATAATCCTGATCTCCATGAACATGATACCAGGATGAAAATGCTTTAATTTGGTTTAGAAAATAATTAAAGACAGGCATACATTCATAGAAAAGAACTCTGGTGCCTTGTAAACAGTGGTATAATACATGTCTTGGAACAACCTTTAAGAACTTTCACAAGAAGTGTATTACAATGATGGAGAAATTTACTGTACTCTATCATTGACCATTAATTCAGAAAATGCTACTTTTTCAGAAAAAAAGTTCTGTATAAATAAAAGACACAAAAAGTCTAGAATTCACATCTAACACCTGAAAATAAAAGAAAGTGTCTGTATTTTGGATCATTGATTTTATAATTCAGGAAAATATACATGTGAGATAAATGATAAATCCACTCATAACACTTGTCCAAAACCCTGAATCATTTTTCCAAAGCATGAAACTAAAGAATAATGAAATAATGCATAGGATGGGCCAGGAAAAAGCCCTATGTAACTATGGATTTACCACAACAGAAATTCATAGGCAATGTTGACTGCAACTGATAATTTCTAAAAGTAAGTTTACATTGTTATTCCAAATTTTTTTTCCAACCTTTTGATCATTCTCACAATAGTTAAAATACTTGTGGAAGTGGCCTAAGCAGCTGCCTACTTTTCAAGTGATTGGGGCATTCCTGTTATTTATATAACAAATAATGTAACATTTTACTGTCACCTCAGTTTTTTGTCATTTACACTTGCTCACGTAGAAAATCATCTTCCTTTTTGTATGCATCTTTTTTCCAAACTGTTTTTTGAAGCACACAGGAAAGCTATGGCAACGGTGATGATGTCTGCACCCTTTAATTTGTAGCACAATGCTGTCTCTTTCTATGCCTCGTTCTCAATACTAATAGGCATATTTCCAGTCACTTCGCTTTCACTTGGTATTATATACATTAACAATCTTTTCATGCAGGTCCCAAAGCACAAAGCTCAGGAGTATCACATTTTGTAAAACATCAGACACAAATATTCATGTTCCAGAACTCATGAGTGATTTTATCCTCAACAGCAAGCAGACTGGGAATGGTTGAAACTCACACAGACATATCTGAGTAGTCCTAATTAGCTGAAATACCAGTAGCAGCTTAGCAGGGCACAGTGAATAACTGCAGGCAAGCTGCCCAAATATGTTCTTTGCAATATCCTGCCCAGCAAACAGTAAGTTTGAGAGACCAAAGGCACAACACAGGAGGTTTCCCTTACATTTCATTAAAAAGATCCAGCCCATGCTTCAACTTTTTTTCACTGCATTCTTAAAGAAAGAGAATGAACCAATGAACCAAGTGAGATTATTTACACGAAATTTGTAACCCAACAGACTGTGGGCCAGACCTTGCACGCATTTCTGCAAGAGACTGTCTTTACTTGTGCAAGTAAGAGATAAGCAAAAAAGGCATTGCTAATATACACACACATATAATTAACTTCAGAAACATCTTAATAATGCATTGGTAAAATATGTGATATACACATTGTTCTGGTTTCAGCTGGACTAGAGTTCATTTTCTTCATGATGCCTGGTATGGGGCTGTGTTGTGAATTTGTGCTGAATATGGGGTAGATAATACCGAGACTTTTTTTATTGCTGGGCAGGGCTCAAACAGGGCCAAGGCCTTTTCTGATTTCTGTTCTGCCGTGCTGGTGAGGAACTGGGAGTGCATGGGAGATGGGAGAGGTGACCCAAACTGACCAAAGGGATATTCCAGATCATGTGACCTCATTCTCAATGTGTAAAGTGTGGGGAAGAAGGAGGAAGGGGTGGACATTTGGAGTGATGGTGTTTGTCTTCCCAAGTAACTGTTCGACTTGATGGGGCCTTACTCTCTTGGAGAAGGCTGAACACCTGCCTGCCCTTGGGAAGCAGTGAATTAATTCCATATTTTGCTTTGCTTCTGTGCATAGCTTTTGCTTTCCCTGTTAAACTATTTTTATTGCAACCCACCAGTTCTCTACCTTTTACCCTTTCGATTTCCTTCCCAGTCTATGTGGTAGGGAAGTGAGCAGGCTGGGGTTAAACCATGACACACATGTACATCTTGATGGAATTATTCATAAGAAGAAAGGGTGATATACAACATCCCAACTAAAACTAAAGTTCTCAGAATTTCAACATCTTCAGAACTCAAAGTTACATTTTAAAGAATACTCCTGTATGCCTTACAATTTCATTGCAACTCAAGGCTCTCATTAGTGGTTTATTTAATCGAGTTTGCACTGTAATTTAGGCTACCTGATAGTCCATTATTATAATAGAATGTCAGTAAGTTTTCTTCCATGTGAATACAGATATCTTTTTCAAAATTAGATTTATCATCTTGTTTAGCATCTAAGTCTTCCCCCTTCAATTATGAAAGCATCATAGGCAATCTGCTAAGATCAGATGGCAAAACTTTAGCCAATTAATATTAGCTGAGTAGAATCCCATTTCTTGCCGCAAGCTTACTTTAGTAGACATAGACAGAGGGAAAAAACCTTATTTTTGAAAAGACATATTTTGGCAAATGCTTTGTCTTTCCCTGTCAAACTTTTACGACTTGTCTTTGTTTTTTATCAAAGTATTCAGATGTGTATAATTTTGTAAATATTATGTAAACATTTCTCATCGGTGATTCAAGCTGGGAGAAGGGGAGAAGAGTAGAAGATGAAGAATAAAACTGCATAAATTTCCTCTCACTGAGATATGTTACCTTACTGTCTCGGTTTAGGAATCGCATTCCCTGTTTAGTGCTGCCCTCCCCCCAAGACTCCGCGCTGCTCACTTGCTCCTCCCCTCTCCCACCCCTGGCTGGCTGCACAGGAGAACTGCAGACTCAAAAGGGTAAATACTCTAAATACTGTAAATACCTTTCCCTCAACTCAGTATACAGTGCAACTACTCTAAATTATCATTTATACATTTAACATTTAGGCTGTCAGATAAATATGGAATAGCTACCTAAATGAAAATTATTTGTTACACAGAGTTTATGAGACTCTACAAATTTATTTAAAACACAGAATGGTAATTTCAACTGAAGACACTTTTAAGTATAGACTACAGACCCTAATTTCATACAGTTAGAAGAAAGAAATCTGGTCTATAATGTCATTATTTACTGTTGCCAATTGATGATATATAAATGGGGAAAGAAATATCACCATTTTGATAGTTGTTTTTTTTGTTGTTGTTTTTTAGTTAAAGGCAAGTAACTTCTCCTGAGTATTTAAAGAAACACTCAGCAAAGAAATAATGCAGAGCCTCTGGAAAATCTGAAGAACATGGCATATTGCTTCGTTATTCAAGAGTATAGAAAAATGGACAAGGCCAGCTAGCAAAGACAGTGGAAAAGCTGTTTTAAAAGTATCTTGTCAATATCTTATTTTCTGACTAAATTATCCATGCCAGCTATGTGAAAAAGCAGCCTCAAAAAATAAATGTCTGGTTTGTCATTACATCAGCTGTTACCTTTCCTAAAACCAATCTAATGTTATTTTTATGTTATTTTATAAAGGAAATGTTGTCATCCTACAGATTTTAGTTTATAAATTAAAAGTGTACCTGAATCTTAAATAGTCCCATCTTAATATTATCCATTATATATATATATATATATATATATAGATAGATATATATGCTTTGCTCCTTACTGTATTTTAATTCCAATGATAAACAATTTAAGAAAAAGAAATCAAAATAAAAGAAGTTTAGGGTTTGGGGTTCTTTTAGAGTTTATTTTATAAATAATTGCAAAGTTTGTCTGAGTTGTTAATTCCTTAGTAAGGAAAATGTAAAATCAAAATGATTTTCAAAATTTAGGATTTTTCCCTTCATATCAGCACTGATCTGAAGCAACGGAAACTATTTCAACTACAGAGAGATCCATGGCTAAATTCCCCTTCACTTAACTGAGGTCAGACTTTCACCTCATACCTATGCCATTTTATCTGCCTATGTCCTTCACTGTAAGCATGAAGCTCTGGACAAATGAAGTCAGTGGAATTAAAGAGAGATCAAATTGTCATTAACACGGTTTGTTATTGTTCACCCCAACAATTCAGTATGGTTATGTGGAAATAAAAAGGTTATAATGGGAGCAGAGTATGGAACAACGTGAATTCATTCTAACAACAGTGATTGTAATGTTAATGACACATTGTGCTAACACAACCCACCCCAATTCAATGTAAGGAATTCAATCATATGTCCATTTCCAGTTGCAATTTACTTTTCTTCTTACTGTGATAAATAAATTAATTCACATACTATGTGTAAATTAAAAACAGAGAAAACAGCTCCCACTAAAAACTACCTCCAATCTCCCCATCTGTCACTGTGCAATGTGTGAAGCAACAGATATGTCACATCGCCTTTGTATTCAAACCCTTTAATACTGATAACCTGGTTTCCAATTGCCAGTGTTCCATTTCCAGGTACATGAAGGACAAGCAGGTCATCAGGTACAGCCAGCAGGGATTTAGAAAGGGGAAGTCATGCTTGATCGACTTTACAGACATCTGTGGTGAAATGATTGGCTTGACAGATAGGGGGAGAACAGTGGATATTGTCTACCTTGACTTCAATATAGACCCCACATGATCATCATAGAGAAGATGCAAACAGAGGGCTGGATGAGCAGATGGAGAGAAGGATCAGAAACTTGACAAAATAGCCAGCCCAAAGGGTGGTAAACAGTGGCACAAAGCCTAGTTGGAGGTCAGCAACTAGTGGTGTACCCAGGGATCATTTTGGGCTCCAATCCTGACCAACGCCGTCGCTCATGTTCTGTAGTGAACTGTTGCTGTCAGCAAGTTCACAGATGACACAAAATTGGAAGGAGTGGTTGATTTATCAGAGGGTCATGCCCAGAGGGACCTGGGCCGGCTGGAGAAATGGGCAGGCAGGAATTCTGCAAAGTTCAGTCGAGGGAAGTGCAAGTTCTATGCCTGGGGAGGAACAACCCCAGGTATGCTTGTAGTAACCAGCTTTTCTGAAAAGCACCTGGGGATTCTGGTGGACACCAAAGGAAACGTGAACTAGCAATATGCTCCTTGCAGCCAGGATGAATAATCGGATTCTGGGATGTTTTACATTAAATATAGCTAGCAGGTAGAAGAGCTTGATCCTTCCCCTTTAGTCAGCACTGGTAAGACCAAATTTATTTTTTATTTTGACAGAATGAAGATCTCAGGTTTTGGTTCTATAAAGACTGAGATTTGACAAGAGCATTTTATACCAGTAGAGTGAGTTCCAAGAAAGGGGTACGGCAATTACTGAGAATATTACTGCAAGGTCGGTTGAAAAAGGTACACAGAAATCTACATTTAACAATACTGCTATCCTTAATACTATATAAGCAAAGAGTTTGTAGTTTATATATGCACGGAGCAGAGATATCTTAAAGCAGGCATTTCTTGCAGGGCTAAAATACAGCAGGTATAGAACACAAGGAGTTAGATGAAGAAGAGTAAACATGAAGATTCTTCCAGTTGTGCCCCAGGGACAATACCTGAATTACATCATTCAGATTTATGACTTTCTGCAGCAGCAAGAGATGATAACATGACATTTTTTAATAGCACTCTGAAAGTGGCAAGCATAAAGCATTCAAATACAGGACTGGTTTAGGTCTTGAAGCAGCAGCAAAACTAAAAACAAGGACAAGATGCTTCAACACATATTCAGTTATTCAGTGTACTCCAAAAAGCATTATTTCTTACAGAAAATAGGATGTCTGTACCAAATCTCTTGCAGTTTTACTGTGCTGTTTTGTCATTTTATTTTAAAAAAATTCTGCAGAAATCAAAACCGAAAAAATGTGTGTATCCCACAAAGTCTCTCCATATATAATACAAAAAAATTTATTCTATATAGCCTGTATTTGCTACAACACTCAATAATCTATCAAACAGCATCAAGGTTTTCTTTTGGTTTTTTGACTTTCTTGAGAGAAATTCACAGGGCAGCTAAAGAGGGGACTTAGCTAAACTGAGCTCTGCAGTTCTGCAGTCACATCACTTACAGCATCTCACACAATGAGTTCAGAGCTAGCTGTTGTTCATTTGTCGAGAGATGCAATTGTGTCTCTGAGCTGGAATGGTACTGTGGCTCAGATTTCCATACGAAGACAAGCAAAATGTTCTATATCCCACCTACGTGGTCTCAGGAGCAAGAATTAGGTTTACTTTATTAGGCATAGCTTTAATTGTGTTAGGCTTCATCTTTGGTGGAACCAACTGCCTTGATACTGCTCCTAGTATTAGCATTGATCTCAGTTTCAATCCAGCATCTTTACTTCTAGATGAGGAGACAGAGGAACACTCTATTATGTTACACCTGTAGCTGGAGTCCACTAAAGATCCAGACAGGGAATTGTCCTGACGCTGTTTTTCAACCTGCATGTCAAATGGAATACTATAATGTAAAAAATATATTAAGCACTTGAAATTAACTTTTCCGCTGCCTACACAGAAAAGAAATGCCTACGCTATTAAACTACCCAGTGTCTGTGACTGGTCCCAGGCACTGGGCTCTGTCAATCATACTGCAAATTAGAACAGCGTCCAGTCCACTTACAGCCTCAGTGTTTTCTTGCAAGCTATTGCCATGGGAATGTGTTAGGAGGTAGTAAAGAACAGCAGGGAGTTTATATAGAACCGTCTTATTTTAGAAGTTGAGAATTTACTTTTTTCGCTGTTCTCTGCTTTTTGCCCTCAGTGCCAGAGAATCACAGAATTATGGAAAGGTTTTGAGTTGGAAAGGGACTTTAAATGTCATCTAGTCCAACTTCCTTGCAATGGGCAGGGACATCTTCAGCTAGATCAGGATGTTCACAGCCCTGTGCTACTGACCTTGAGTGTTTCCAGGGATGGAGCATCTACTACCACGCTGGAAAACCTGTGCCAGTGTTTCACCACCAACGCCATAATGACCCTGGTGTGTTTCACTTCTTGATACAGGCACAGCCAACGTGACCAAGATTTAGAAGGAAGACTTCTCCTGTTGATATTCTATCAAGATTTCATGCTAGGAAAAAGGAAGCTATCACGGAGAATGCATTATCCATGTGACATAAACTTAGAACAAAACGTAAAAAACTCTCTGCCTTTCAGGGCTGTCAGCCAGGCACATATCTAAAGCCTTAGTGTTACTCATGAAGACAGAGAGAACAATTCAAAAGATTTTAATTCTTAGCAATCCTGAACATATAAGCCACCACAAAACAAAGATGCAAGCCTTCATGACTGAAAAACCTAATCCTTGTAGTAAGTAGCAATTTGCAGAGTGTTTAATATAAGGAGTCTTCCAGACAATGGAAGACTGACATTTAAATTACAAAGGAAAAACAAGTGGTTTGTATCATTCGCATCATATGTCATGCATGTATTCTTTCGCTGCTGAAGTGCTCTTTACATTTTTCAGGAACTTTTTACATTAACGATTTCCAGTTTTGACTGGTCTTTCTGGAAGTAGACATCCTCAAAATACAGTGGCTCAGGTTGCCAAGTCCTGCATTTGTCTTCCATATAAACAAGTGTAGAGATACCATTGAGACTTCAGTTCCCAGAATAGTTCATTTCCACAGTGGAATGAGATGGGGATTTTAGGGTGGTTTTTTCTTTGTTTGGTTGGTTTTTTCTCCTGATTCATCAAAAATCTATTTTATAGATGGCAAGTCACGTGTCTGTTAGTAATTTAGGGGGGAATTATTAAAAAGATCAATTTCCTCTGTGTCTTTTGTTGTTGTCTGTTTTGACATCTTAAAAAAATGTTACTTACTTATAAACTGCTATTATTAGTGATTTCCATCCCATTAGTCAATAGAGATGCCACGTCTCACAATGAAACAGGGAAAAGCAGGAAACCCTGAAGCTATTTAGTGTGTTAGTGTGACAGACAGTGTTATGGAAAATAATAAAACTTTTTTAGATCATTAAGAGCCAACTCTCCTTAACATAGGTCAGAAAACTACCATGGATAGCAATTGATTTTGGATGTGATCCAAAGCAAGTTAAGAATACAATGAAGTGTCAGCAGCCAAGATGCATTCACTATTTGCTAACTACTCTAAGATAGGAAATAACCAGATGCATCATTGAAATAGCAGCTGTCACAGAACTTTTGATTAACTTCTGGGTTTGCATCAACAAATGCTCCAATGCCATTTGCTCATCTTAGTTATTTGGTTATCACTCAGTTATCACTTCGTGTAAAAAAGCATTGCTTAGAGTTTGCTGAGTGCAGTCCTGTCCTTGACATCAGTAAGTACTTAACTAAATACTGCATTAAAGCTGGAAAGCTTCTGGTAAAACTAATATTTTGCATAATCTATGTTTAAAATAGTGCAAAAGAATTCAAGGGACTCATATTTCATGAAGAACAAATTGTTTAGTATACACTTTCACCTCACTCTAGAAATTTCTTGTGACTTCCTGGAGGTATAAATATTGATTCATTTCACAAAAGCCTTTTTACTTTCTAAAGTAACAGACATACCAAAATTAGAGTTATGAAAAACTAATAATTTCTGTGGCAGAGTAAATATTACCTTTCAACATTTATATTTTCTACCAAGACAGAAAAAGAAAGTTCCTTTTTCTGGAACATGGAACAAATACATACAGTACATACAGTCAGTATGTAACAAACTACAGTTTTCAGAAGTTTCTTAATATGAAAAACTTTACTCTGATTTCAGTGTAGATTGGTGCTATTTTTTTTTTCCATCTTAAATTTAACAAAATTTTTAATGTCCTTCCTTTTTTAAGTGTAACCAAGATCAAGTAATCAGGAGCATACATACATATATAGATATATCTCACATAAAGAGAGAGAACAGAATTAAATAAGCTTGTTTAAATTAACTGCTCAGAAAGCAACATTTAATTCAGATTTTTTCTAAATGAAAAGCAGTATGCATGTTCAAAATCTTCAGTAACAAATTTATTCCAATACAATTCTTTTATTCTGAAAAAAGTGGTTTTTTTAAAAAAAATTCCTCACTATGACATTGAATTATTTATTTTTTAGAACTAGACTTCTGGAATGAGATGATAAAATCAGATCCTATTCCTGGACCTTGTATTGGCTTCCTCAATAACTTGGGAGAGCTATTTTTCTGTCTTTGGTTCATGTTTTTTACCTTAATGAATATTTCACAAAAGAATTACATATAATATTAAAAGTAAAATAAAATTTAAAAATTTATATGAGTGAGTTTATGTGATATATAGAAATAGTTTTGTATTATGGTCTTCATTGATTTCGGTATCTTAGTAACAGTACACTGCTTTTCATCCAATTATTAAAAAATACAGTTATTTCAAGAAGCTTTATTTACCTTTTGGCAAGAATCTTCCAACTAACAGAAAAGATTCTTGAAGAAGAAAAAAAGAAAGAAATACTAGTAAGAGTGACTGCTACCACCCTTTGGATTCCATACTCAAAGCATTTTCCTCCCTGCCAGTCTAAAAGTAACATCTCTAACTGCTGCTTTGGAGTCAGGCTGTGCTTTGAAGAGCTGACACCTTGTTCAGGTTCACTGACTACAAAAATAGCCAATCTTCTATGGGAAACACCATCAACAGCCTGTTGATTATTTTCAGGAAATTCATGAGAGCATCCTTCTAACAGTTTATAGAAAAAACCCTCCCCTTTGTATGCTCTTAGGCATATACTTATAGAGTAGAAGTTTCACAGCAGCAGCTTTATTTATGAACCACAACATCCACATAATGTCAGGCACATTAGTTCACTAAGCTTTCTGAAATCTTTTTCTTTGATGATATTCCCCTCCTTACTGATAACTTTGTTTAAAATATTTATCAAGACACAGAAAAAACAAAATAAAAATATAAAAAAAAGAACAAACAAAAAAACCCACAAAAAAACCCTCACAAAAAACAACCAAACATAAACATTTTTAGTGTAAAAGAAATAATAGGAATATTATACAAAATGTGGATTTTAAAAATACACTGCCCTCCATTGTATAATTACAGCTCCATTCTAATTGATCCTAGTTAAATCTCAGTGGTCAATATCACAACATTGAAACATCATTTTAACTGTATATCTCCACAGAATCAACTGTTATAATAATACAACTGCAATATATTTCTTGAATTACAATATCTTAAATGGAGCAGATATGGAAAAAGGTTAAATGAAAGATAAATCTTTCCAATCTACACAGACACATACCCTATTCAGAGAAAGATTCCTAACCAATGTCTGTCCCTGATGCATTTAAAATTCATTTGTACTGTGCCTGCCTAAAAGCCAGACATGGAGAGTCTAGAGCTGATGTAGATTCTGGTAATGCTGATGCTTCCTGCTACAGGAACCTGCTCAGACCCCTTCTGCTCTGAAAGGAAAGGTAAAAATCAAATTTAGAAACTAAGCAAGGAACATACAACATAGATTTCTTGTCATGGATATATCTTATCCTTCTGCTCTTGGCAAAACTCTCTACTGAAATACATGCAAAGACTGAATTTTAGTCATAATTTGCATATGCAGTACTATAGATAGAAGAAAGACATTTCTATTCTATCTCAGAGACTTACCAGACTTATGCTTCAGGAAAGGACTGAATTATATGCTTACATCATTTTTTGTCCTGGATGCAACGAGCCAAAAGTATTTACAAATGATATATTTTTCAATCAAAATAAAATATTTGTCTCCAAAAGCCTTAATAAATCTCCAGATTTTTTAATAGCATGAAAGTAATCTCTCAAATAAAAGTAGACCTAAAAGCATCATAAAGTAGTAGCAAGTAATGATTTTTAAGCCACTAACCAGAGTGCTTATCGTGATCAAAATTTCCCTCAAAGGGCAGAATTGTATTCTGGAATTTAGTGCTCCTAAAATCATCCAAAATGAGAACATGTAAAACAAACCCCTAAACCATAAACAGCGAAGCCTTAAAATTTTTCATGCATATAACACTTCCCCTTTGGGATACAACTAAAAGTTTGAGTGTCACACTGAAAACAAAACTTATCCAATAAAAAGAAGTGTATTATTTCATTTGCCTGCAATATCAGTCAGCCTTGCTATTCATATTATGAAAATTATGGGATCATGTTAACCTCCTCAGTGAAGCACAGTCTTATTTCTACTCTGATTGCAAATTGATAAAAGTTTCAAAGTAACCATTTAAAATCTTACCCATCATGCCACTGAAACAAACCTACAACAGTATGAGGAAAGCATTACAAGTATGTTCATACAGAGACATGAAGGTATTACCTTTGTGATCAATTGGATTTGACAAAATACAAGCTGTAGGATTACTCTTGATGTTTCAGAGCTTCTTAAAAGGATTCAAAAAGAAGACATATTAGGCTAACAGAGCTATGGAAGAGCAAAGGATAAAAGCAAACCCCTAAATAAATACAGTAGTTCCTTTTGCTCTTATAGCTTTTCATTCTAAAAGCATTTGCAAAGCCTAGAGGATGAAGTACAAGGTCACTCTATTCATGCACTGATGAGTATTAGAAGAAAACGTGCAAGTCAGAAGAATGAGCAGTAAGTATTTAAAGATGAGATTACTCAAGGGCTGGGTAATCCTAAATTTAAGGTATGCAGCCCTGGATATTTCCTGTGAACAAAAATCAAATAATGACTACTTCAAAAACCTCGAAAATTAAAAAAAATGGTATATTTACAAACAGACCAAGTTGAACCACAAAGTGGGAGAAGGGCAAATCATGACATGCGTATAGTATAATGTGGACTTTTTTTTTAAGATTCACCTCTGATAATAGAAGAAATTAGTCTATACAACCTGTGCAAGCATCTGTTTCCCTCCCTGGTCTTATAACATGGTCACAGGCATAATTGCCTCCTTTTATCTTTTACGAAAACCTTCCACCTGCCCATATGAGAGCTTACTTATGGAAGAGGATCAAAAGTATAGATATGGAATATGAAGTGGGACTATCTGAAAAAAAAAAGTGAATAAAATTGACAAAAGTATACATGAAGTATATGGAAGTTTATGGAATACTGTATGTTATATTGTGTATCTGTGTAGAAGGAGAATAGTCAGTTCAGAAGAGAAAAGAGATGGACCCATCCATAAGAACACAGAAAAGTTCAGAAATTTATAGAAATTCTAATAGATTTATATTTCACAGAAGTTGCACTCTTTGCTTCCTCCCAACTCACGGAATGTATCAGAGCAACATTTAGTAGAGCCTCAGCTAAGAGAAGACTCCTAAGCCAAAGCTCATGCTGATCATACAATATAAGATACATGCAAACTCTGGCAGTAAAAATAGGCCATGTAAAGCTACTAAAACTCTCTAGCAAATCCATTCATGAGAACTAGGTAGCTCACAAAGAGACCCACCATGTTTCTGCATATAGCTAACTTAGACATGGATCTGATTTTCACCTGAATTCAGGAAAAGTTTTGCTTTGAAACTGATTTGGGATGTCCAGCACTAACAGTCTTATTATCATCTAGATAAAATTGTCTCACAGGCAGAGCAGCTAGAACTCCACACACTTATCTCAGGGTTGATACATTCGAACTAATGATATTGGATAAAGAACTTACCATGGATAGGGATCCTAACAAACGTGTATTTGTCTAATCACATTAACATTTATAATTCAAAATCATACAGGAAAAAAAAAACCAACAAAACCACAAAACAAAAACCCAACACTTTAAATAGTATCTACATTCTCTTTTTATCCAAGTGCCTATTTTCTTATGCTTTTAACTTCAGCCATGGCAACTGACTTCAGTAGAAAACGACTCTAACTTCTGTTTTTTCCCATAGAGAGATACGGTAATAGAAATTCAAATCAAACCAAAATCCAAACAGATAAAAGCTGAGCATTTCACAGCTAACAATACCCATAGGACTGACATTGTTTATCATCTCTTTCCTACCTATAGGGATAAGAAGCCATATAAACAAACAAACAAGTCCCACAAAATCTTACAACGAAGACTGTCACAAGTAGCTATCTTTGTCAGTCCCAACCAAAGCATCTCCTTCCAGAGGACTTTCTGGTGATATTCCAGCTAATTAGCACCATTGTTGCTTTGACAATACATTTTGCAGTATCTTTTATGAATGATTTTATTACTAGGTAAGAACCTTTTACTTCGTGTGCTTAAGGAACTGTTCAGTGATCCAACAGCCTTACTTCTTACCTCTGGGTTTCATCTATTTTTTAGAGCAAACACATAAAATTAGATATTTTAACTTTAAAAAAAAAAATCAAACACATATATTTAAACTTTTACCTCTCTCTTTTTCTTCTTTCCTTCCAAAATAAATGCCTTTTTGAATGCATCAATTGCAATCTTCCCTTACAGGTTTATATTCTGGCTTATGCAGTTAGCTCTGCCTCACTTCACGGAGAGCTACTTAAATATAGAGAGCATTTACAAAATGATTCCATGTTTTAAAGTACATTTTTACTTTTTACTATGCTTTTTTTTTCCTTTTCTTTTTTTTTTTTTTTTTAATAACTGTGGACTTTTTACTTCTGTCTTCTCTTTGGACACCAATTTTCCCAGAGAAAGCTCTGGAGAGTTCCTCTGCAAGAATCCCTACACTGGAAGCTCTGCCCCAGGGCTTTGGCACCCCTTTACTCATCTGAGTTCAGTCTTGAGAACTCATGTAATAGCAGAGCAGGCATCTAGTGTGGGGTCGAGAGAGGGGGCAATTGGCTCTTTTCCTCTTCCTTGTCTTCCCTATAGGTGTGTCTGGCCTTCTGCCCTTTCCATCAGTTCACAGAAAAAACTGCCAAGACCAAACACCTGGACTCAGTAAGTTCACAAAAAATATCAGAAATCAGAAACCTCTGATCTCCTCAGACTCTGAACAGAGACTGAAGCCACATTGCAGTAATCCTGAGATTTTGACCTGAATCCCACATCTTCTCAGAATTCTTCAGGGTCTGCCTCTTTTCTTTCTTCTCAGGTTTTGGGCTAACAACATGAGACACCAGTTCCTCTGCTACCTCCTCTCCAAACCAAGGATTTTCCAGCTGAAGTTTGTAGCCTGACAACAAAACCAAGACAAAAAAAAAAAAATCTTCTTCCCTTTTCCTCATGTTTCTGAGGCAACCTGCAACTCCTGAACCATTTATGAAATGAAATGAAATGAAATGAAATGAAATTAAATTAAATTAAATGAAGTGATATGTAAAATAAAAAAAAAATACAGTAAAATTTCACAAGAGCTAACACTCTTGACACAAGCTCTGCCTTTCTAATCTTCTATCAGCCTGGTCACCTGCAGACACATTTGCAGAAGGTAGGTCACTGGGCCTGGGATCACTGAGGGATTTGCCCACGTTTTCACCACTGATTTCCCTCAAAAGCCTATCATGGGCAATAGGGGCATTGTGCCCACATTACTAACAAATGCTGCTGGTGCAGATGATGTGCTTATGGTTTTTACAGTCCACATTCTCAAATACAAAACCCCCTCAATAATGATACAGTAGAAATTGCAGTAAAATTCACACCCTTCCCAGCCCCTCCTATTCTCTGCCTGTCCGTGGCTGTTGGGCACTCCAGACTCTCGGTCTGTGCATATACAGAAGGGAGGGTGGGCAGCAGGGGCCTTATGGCAATTCCCATGATCGTGAAAGGGGCTTCTCCCTCCCCAGACCGAGGTCTGCTTCAGTTGATTCCCATACATTCCCTCAGCACTGCACTGGCTCTCCCAGGCCAGACACAGCACACAGCAGCTTGGCCATAGTCGCTTATGGCAGCGCCAGACCCCATGAGGCTTCTGCTGCCTATGGCTAAATCTCATTTATTTGGTGTCAGGATCCCACTGTCCTGGCCAGCTAGCAGTGAGGTGCAGAGAGGGGAACAAGAGAGGACAAGGACAGTAGTTTTAGCCCTAGTGTACCAAGAATAAATAAATAAATAAATAAAATAAAAATATTTCCTAAATGTCAGCAAATGCATTTTTCTTCTTATAACACCATTGTCCTTCATGGAGGATATTAAGACCCTGCAAATTTGGTAATAGGTCATGAAATGCATTGGAATTGACAATTGCTGTATTGTGTTGAGTTCCAGCATTCTTCATTTCAGAATGTTTTTTAATGAAAACAAACCATCATAGCCTTTTGTGTATTGAAATCCTATAGAGACATAGTCCCATCATGTGAAAGGTGGCTCATGTTCTACAGCTGCTATTTTTCTAACTTTTCATTTTAGAGAAGATGAAGAAAGATGGATCTTTTTTTTTTCTGGGCCAACAGAAGTCTAACGCTTTCATTTCCTTCACAGCACAGTGGAAACACAGTGTCTATCATGTCATCATGTCTAGGAACTTACCACTGCAGAAAATATAAGGATGCTTTCTCATAAAGTCTGCCTGATCAGTGTACATTGACAGTAAAGACCCACAGAAACTGATTAACTACCAGGTCAACACAGAGAAAGATTAATTTTAAGGTTCTACCACCCATGTGTATTTTTTTAATGCACTTCAAGGGAGAGGACAAAGGAAGTGAAATAAGAACAGGCTTCTATATCAAAAGCCTAGGATAGTTTATTAAATAGATCTCTGTGCATGACATGGAAGCTTGCTCTGGACCCAGTCATTTCCTTTTTTGAGGTAAAAGAATTTTCCTCTGACTCTTAGGAAACTTGTAGACTGTTGACTAAATCTATCTCTTGATCAGTTTTTAATCATTTAATCATTTGCTTCTTCTGACCCATGTTAATTTCTGTTAACAAACTTTTAAAAAGCTCACTCTTCTTAAAAAAACTCTTTAAGTTCCCATTCTGAGAACTAGCAGCACATATGAAATTTCATAGAATATATCTCAATTTCTTTCAATAATATGCAAACAACAATAAATAATTCTCTTCCTCTTTTTCCATATTAAAAAGTATAAAACAATAATCATCTGAGGAAGAACCTTAATTGTGAATGAAATATTAAAATTATTAGTGGGTTTTTGTTCTGAATTTCTAACTCTTTTGGTCACATCAAGGAATGCTATTACAGAACTGGAACGTGGACACCAAAATCCAGTTTTTGTTCAACAGGCCAGTCCACATGTATTTGCATCCTGAAAATTTGTTGCTCTTAGATAACTCAGGTTTGATTAATGAACTGGGAGTATTTTAATATGCTATAAGAACAGTCCAAATTCTCTCAGTTAATGTAATAAGAACTACTTCAGACATATCACAGAACTATCATTTCACAAAAAAACCCTTTTAGAGATTAATGGAAGAAACTGAGCTGAAAATCTACTTTTGAATGGAAACCCCGTGTTGTGAAAGGAACTTGAAGCTCATCAAAGCACTTTGAAAAAGTGCTCACTTTTTTGAGCAAATAAACCACTTAAAATTACAAAGGCTATAATTTGTATAGCAAATTATTTTATTTGGTATTGAACGCTTTCTATTTGAAAATAATTTTTTAACTGAGTTAGCTTTTTTGTTTCTAGACTTGGGCAAGAGGGCATTTTTAAATGCTGCAGGCAAGCATACAGACTTTTTTAAAAATATGAATCTCATTTCAAATTAGAAATACAAATATCTCTGTTATATGAGTCAATGAACATTAGGACATGCAATGCCATTACTTCAGCTCATTTTTAATAGAAAATGTTACTGCAAACTGCTGCAGGTTGAATAAGGCATAGTGTGACCACAAGCTAACTATGTAAGGAAAAATCTCTAAAAAAATTAGTTCAAAACTTAAATGAAATAAAAAGGCATTGGTTACTGGACTCTACTGTGGTGCTTTATATGACCTGAGTCATTGACACATGCTTGACCAGACAGGCTACCTTGGACTGTGCTGATCCTGCGTAAGTGATAGATATCCCACAGCCTGGTATTACTATTTCAGTTCTGATGGCTTCATTATTTACCTGACTTCTCTCCATCTTCATTAAATGATCTAAGATAACAAGAAAAAAACAAAGCAAGATGCAAAACATCCTTTGTGCTGAGTACCATATGAATATGTGCAAACAATACGAGTCTGTTTCAGCTAACAAGGTAATAAGACTCTATTCAAAGCCATCGTAAAAACAACTCTTTTACAGTCAATCAATTTTCTGACCATAACTGCTCCTTAGGGTTCAAAGAGAGTTTTAAGAGTTTTTCCTTTTCCTTTTTTGCTTTTGGTAATCAATAAAGATATAATACTAAGAAGAAAATGCATCTTTGGGAGGTTTGCACATGGCTTCTGGCTTTAATGGAAAAATACTCTATTCATGATATAAATTCAAAGTGAAAATAATGTTTACAAATTAATATACTTAATATACTTTTTACAGAGTGCTTAATCTGTTTGTTGAGATAAATTGAATTCACTATTTTTAATTTTCATGCATGCTGCTGACTATCATATATTCTTCTCTGTAATTTTAAATAGGAATGTAGCCTAAGGAACTAATCGTCCTCTAAGTCTTTCAAATAAGGCTGTTTGTGTGGATGACTTGCTTTGAAGGCAATTTTTTTTCTGCACATTGATGTGTGCTGGTTAGTGTTAGATGGTGAAAGTATGGAAAAGAGCTGAGTTGCAGAGCACCACAGCGTGATATGTATGTGGAATTTATTTCACCAGGGAAACTGGGAGCTGCAATTATTCACATGTCAGTCCTGCAAGATAAATTACATTATTTGTATACTTCAAACAAGATTTATCTCTTTACTACTACATTTAAAAAGCCTAGTTTAATTGTTCACACTTTAATTCTTCATATTTCATTCCAGCTCCATACACCAACCAGATGAATATGAAATGTTACTCATGCTATAGTCAGTCAGGCTTTTCCAACCAGAAATATAAAATTTTAAATACTTATGAACCATGAATGCTTTTGTAATAATATGTGAACATCTTATCATCTACTCTGGCAACTGAAAGAAAATGCTTCTCTTAAATTAAAAGATAAAAATGATGCTAAAGTGGTCTTTCTTAGAAATCTGGTAACAAATAGGTTTTGCATGGTGTTCATAAATCAGCTTAATTTTATTTTCAATACTTTTATAATTTTTTTCATAAAAACATCATATTTGATTCACAGTTCTGTTTCAGACACAATCTTAATTATTTTCTGTTACATTAACAACTGAAAATCTATATCAATGCTAATTTCTTACTTCTCACATGTAGGTGTGACTTTTCCATTCTTCATTATCTGAGAATTGTATCCTAGTAAGTTCTGTATTTCTGAGCAGCAGAGCCAAACACTGAAGGAATAATCCATGCATTCACTCACACAAATATGTTCTTAGTAGAACCTCAAATCCTCCTGGTTTCCACAGAAGCCTGCTATCTCTTCCACATGATTTTTACTGGTGATTACTCCCAAGATATTTAACACAGGTATCCACACCACAGCAATTCAAGCAAAACCCATTTACCAGTTAGATAGTTAGTAGGTCCGCATACACATATCACCAAACTGTCAGTCTTTCTTAAGATGCTCCTAAAAATTTCAAGAATCAGCAAAAAGGCTGAACTGCTTCCTATCTTTTTCTGCAGATCAACCCACTACCATAAAAAAAAGTTCTTCAAGTCTCAAATTCTCTTGACAAGTGAATAGCTCCCCTAAACTAGGAAACCTGATCATATAATATAAGCAGATGCTGTAGAAAACACTATTTTTATCTCTCCTTTCCATTGCTTATAGGGAGATCCATCTCCTTGTTTTCTTAAGCTTAAACAAAACTATTAAATCATGGCATGCAGTTCAGTAAAATGGAACTTGGCTAGGAAAAGCATCAACAGCGAGATCTGAAAGCACTCAGAAGAATTCTCATTTACATCTACAGTCATCTCTAAGATCATGTAGTCTGAGATTAGAAAGTAAATTTGTACCCTTCACATGCTTTAAGTTTTATCCAGCATATGTCTGAACATAATTTATCTGTGAACAACCAAGCTGGTGATTAGGTGGTCATTAGATGAAGACCAAGCCAACTTGTGTCATATGGCACAGAAACAAAATGGAGATGATCCTGGCCTCTTATATAAGTATGACCTGGATTGCCATGGATTGCCACCCACTGGCTGAAGAACTAAAACATAGTTTAGACAATTGTTCAGTTTCCTTTCTCATGACAAAACAAATTTTAATCTTATTCCTTATTTGACTTAGAGGCAGTTTCTCTTGCAAGATGAAGTTTTACCAGAATTCAGTTTGTGTATTTACACAAAACTTTGGAGATTGAACAGATGATAAATGAAAGATGTATCCAATTTCCAACCACATTCTGTAAAACGTATTTATTATCGGCTTACATTAATGTTTTAAATTACATTTAAAGAAGGTGCTTCATTTTAAAGTGCCTGAAATCTTTCTTCATAACAAAACTCTTCCTGAAATATCAAGAATATGAAATATTTGCTGAAATGAAATAAAAAAACTTTTTTAAGACTTTCTGAAAAAAGAAAAAGAGAGAGATATAAAAAAATGAAGCAGTGAATCAGAGGGGTTTTCATGATAGGCAAGATGAGGATATTCACCTTGCATGTGGTAAATATCAGCTTCAGGTTCCTCAATTTATTGGTCTTTCATAGGCTAAATGAGAGCTCCCTTACAGCTACTTTGGAATATTTTGGTGTCAGAATCTCTCAGCTGCCCCCACTGACACTGTTTAGATCATTCTATTCATATAGCAAACCATTTTTGAGTCACTTAAAATTTTATGAATCATTATAGAAATGTCTCTTTTAAAAAGCATATCATTATATTTAACAACAATTGATAAGAGAATTTGGTATTGAATCATTATGTCTAGTAACAATTGAAAAGAGAGCCTGATTTAGCATCTCCCACAGAGTAAGGGAGTGAAGCTTTTCTCTCTTTGATCAAAACAGTACTACCCTGGATTTCAGAAAAAATCTCAGAATAGGTATGCTGGCATGAAAAGGATTTTGCTTTAATGAAAAACATGTTTCCCAAGAAGAAAAAGCATGCAAAAATCACAAATGTGTATTTATTAACAAAACAACATAAAACAAAACAAAAAACAAACCAAACAAACAAAAAATAAAAGAGAGACAGGGAGAGACCAGCTGTTTAACTGATCCAATACTTCATTCATGTCAGATGTTTTAGTACAGAAAAAAAGTAGGAACTCATGCTTCAGAAACAGAATTACACGGTTTGGTACTCTCTTAAATACTGGTGATACATCAAGATTACCCAATTGAATGTGATGTATAAACAACATATTTTAATGTAACATGTCAAAAAAGAGTTCACTCTGAACTAATGTGTGTCTACCCATCTCCTTCCTCATGATTTCCAGACTAGACACTTCTAAAATAATTTGCCACAGATAAAAGAAAAATAAATACTACAAATGTCATCATAAAATATAGTCCACTTCAGCAAGAATTAAAGCAGATAAAAAGCACAGACTTGCCATCTACAGTGAAAAAAACTTCCCTTTCGACAGGCTGCTGATAAAATTTAACATATAATATGTGGTGAACCTTTTGGAATGATTTCTGAAACTTCAGAGTGATAAAGAACATGCACTAACTAAAATCTTCTGAGAAGTAGCACAATATTTATAATTAGGAGTATAGTTTTGCTATGAAAGAACTGATTGCAATCCATTTCATTTTTCCAGTGGACAGTTTGTAGGAGATAAGAATTGACTTTCAGAGAGAGTTGGCTCTGTTTCACCTAAACATTTGAACCTTCCTGCATTCAGGTGTAAGACTTGGATTCACAAGGGGATGTTTTTCTTACTCTGTCATGTGTGATTTGAATTACTTTGGGGATATTCTTCTGCATTAACACATTTAGTGCAGAACATTTACAGAAGCACTGACAATTGAACTTGGGAGTTAAAACTGAATTCCAGCTTTGTAAATTAAAGTTTTATAATCTACACTGGAACAGGGGGAAGGAGGAAAAGAACGTTGTGTTTTGCGATGCAGCGCTTGCTGTCCACTTCGGATATTGACCTAAAAATAAAGAGTCTGGAATTAGATTCCTAGTTAGAGTTCCTATTGAAATTAGAGAAAGCATCTTGTTGCATTCTGGATTGGAAGAATAAGCTTCTCATTTTACTAAAATAGAAGGAAAAAAGGAATTTAATTAATTTTTTTTCACAGTGAAACATTCTCTCAAACCAATTTCCATTAAGATCTCTCTTTTTAACATTATACTTCTGTGAAAATGATAAGAATTAAAATACCCAAAATTTCTAACTGATTATCCACATGGAACTTATAGACCTGCAGAGGAGAAAGACAGTCTCCTAAAGAGAGCAAATTATTACACTTTTGGATCACAGGGTCAAAATTTTGACAGAATTTTACTAGGCATGAGAAAGACATCCAAAGTGCCTTCACACTTAGCAAGGCCTTTTTTTGTTCTGTAATATTGGTTCCCTAAAACAGGCACTTCTTAAAACAGGCGAGATTCCCACTATCAACTAAGATATTATGACAAATCTAAAGTGGAGCACTTTCATCAGAATTCCAGGGAGCTGCTTGGTGTCGAGGTAGGGTGAGCAGGGCCCTGAGTACTCTTAAGTTTGTTGCCATTAATCCCCATTAGATTTGAACAGAGGAGCAAGTCAAACAATATGCTGCTGAGCTGACAGAACACATCAAACTGCCTCAAGCAGAGAATTCAGTGGAGCTGATGATGCTGTAAGATTGTGCTTAAATGTTGTAGGATGCCTGCTTCCCAGACCAATGGAACCTTAGTGGTATGATTTAGAAGATTTGTCAGCTTTCTATGTTATCAACACAGGATGTAAGAGTTCTCTTTTCAACATTTAATGGTCACTAAGGGCAGGAAAAGCTCAAGAATTCTCTTTATGTTCTGCTCTACAAGGTCAATAGCTAGGCCAGAAGACCCTGAAAATAAAAAATAAAGGAAATTATTCAAGAGAAAGAAGTTATGTGGATGAGAAGGTGTCAAGAAGGCTAAAAAAACAGTTTTGCTGAGTTGCTATGAGACACCACAAAAAGAAGGGTAAGATGTTAGAGTAGAATTTGATATGATCCAAAGGCTAAACAGGTCAGAATTTGCTGAGACATGTGCAGAAATATAAATAGAGAGAGATTCCCACTATGGCAGATTATCCAATTTCACTCCTGGCTAGAATCAAGATCTGAGGAAAAGTAGAAAAACAGCAATTGAGAGGGTGTTTTGCAAAGGTTAGCTGGTAGTGGCGATTCACAGAACAGTTAATCCGATATGCTGTCTGATTACATACTCCAAATAAACAGAGATATCAGATTTTAGGTTTCGATTTTAAAATTAACCTATTTTGGATAAGGATAGTTTAGAAAAAAAAAAACAAAAGAAAACAAAAGTGGAGCCAGCTTGAAACACAAACCAGTTTTATCAAATTTTCATCTTAACTACTCTATTTCTTGAAAATATATGGAGCTTATACTCAGAACAAGCCTTAATTAAGGGTGTGGCTGACACAGAAAGCTGTCACCACAGTCACATCTATGGCTTGTTCCTTATCCTTCATAATCTTCCAGTACTTTTGAGGAGAATGAAAAACCACAAAATCTTTTATTTTATTTGGTCTTAGATTTCCAGCGAAAGAAAATTAGTCTCTAACATGTTGGCTTTCCCTTTTCAGGTAGCAAATATGACTCGATGAAATCATGGCATTAGAATGCTTACCAAACTACAAAATTGACATTACCAAAGGGAAAAATCTCAATGCAGATGCTAATCTCACCCTTTCATATTTAATTTAAAATGAAGGGCCATTGAAATAAGGTATAATTTAACTGCATTTGTTTTATGGCAACACAAGATCTTTATGACATCAGCTCATACAAAAGTTTGTGAAGAATTCATCTGATCATCACAAAGGTACTTCATTAAGTAATTATTTGATAGTAAGTTTAGCCTAAGTTTAAGATGAACAAGAATTGAATGAGGACATGAATGAAACAAAAATCACACCTCGTCCCAGTGTGTTTTAAATCTGAACTAAATGATATCCAATAAAATCTGTGAATCTTAGAAAAACTCATCAGAGGTGAAAACAAGTATTTGCCCTAAGCAAATAATTTAGGATCAGGCACCTTCATATCTGTATGCTACATGAGATAAAGGGCAATGCCCTTGTTTCCTACAAAAAAAAGCTAAACAGGCTTTTTTTCAAGCGCAAATACAATGTAGTACGTAATAAAGTTACCCTCAGATGTTATTTTGAGTCATATGGTAGCTAGTCACAATAATTGCTTTTATTGCTTTTGATAATTTTATATTTCTAGTGCTTGTATTTCTCTTAACAAAACTGAGTCTTGAAATACACCATAAATACAACACCATGAGGGTACATGTCTGATTATCTCCACATATACTCAGCATTTTCAGCTGTCAATTTTCATCCTCAGTCATTCCTATAGTAGTTTTTTCCCTTTTATTAATTCTTCTTATCAATGACTTATTGGTTTTTGCCACTGCATTTTTAATTTGGCTTCTATGTTCAACTCCTCCTACTATTTGAAAAATGTTAGTGAACTATTAGCAAAACACATACCTACTCTTTAAGGAAATATTGCCATACCATTATAGTTAAAGCTCTGTCAATATTTCTACAATAAAAAAACTGCATTTCCAAGATTTATAATTCAAACATAATGAAAAAGAATCCTTCTGGGATGATGTTCAGCATGCAAGGTCATACCCTACAACAAATTTGTTTTACCAATTTTCAAACATATTGATTCTGACATTTTGAGTGCTGCAAGTACAAATCAAAATAGAGATTTGCCTGTTTAAAGCTAAACTCTGTTGTTCATGTACTCATCTGTGCCAGCAATGGGATTTTTATGGCTTTTCATTTGGAACAAACTTAACCTTCAATCTAAACTGCCTATTAACAACTTTACATATAAGTATATACATATACATACCCAATATATATGTATATATACGTATGCATAGATGCATCTATTTACATGCACATTAGAGGACCTTGTGATCCCTACAGCTGACATCTTCATTTAAAGGCTAATTCCATTATAGAACACTGGCTTGTATGAATTAAAGACCTGACCCATATTTTATGTCTGTCCTGCTGTGAAGGTGCAATTTTCCTAAGGAAGCTTTAGCACAAAATGCTCCAATGCTTTTGTTCCAATCACACAGCTGTGGCCAGTCTGCCCTTGGCTGTCAGCATGCTACCTGGCTGAAAACCTCTGCGCTTGCTGGGTTTTGTACACTCGGAAAAGTATAAATGGGTTCATCTTTTAGGTTGTACTTATAGACTCTGTGTGTACAATAGGCCCATTAGGATCTCCATGAGAACTGTTTATCTTGAACACATTTAGAAAATTATAAGATATTTTTCAACAGTCTTTGTTAGCACACAGCACTGTTTACTAATGTAGATGTCAAATAAAAGCTTGTTCCAAATGTAATTTTCTCATTTTATAAACTGATGCATACCAATATTCCAGAAGTGCTAGGAAGATGAGCCCTTGTACTACTGCAACAGTTTAATAATATCCTTGACCTAATTTCACAATTGTCACTGACAGATAGCAAGGCTTTTTATCTTTATTTCAACTGAGAAAATATCTCTTTTGAAAACAGAGTTGACCTATATTATTAATTTCTAGTATTCACAGAAAATTTGTGAAGAGTCCTTAAAAGCGTCAACTTTCTTTCCAGGAAAAATTTGCATAGGATGGTCTGCCTGTAACTGTATGCCTTTGGACAAATTTTGTGCATCATACTAAGAATTAAATGGTATCTTAAGCCCTTTAGAACAATGCAATCTTCTTGTACAATACCATTTAAGAAGTAAAAATCACCTCTGTGTTACCTCACGGATGTAATTATGGTATAAAGTCATCAGGCATAAAATGCACCAGTCTAGCTGAAAATGTAACACGTACAAAGTAGTGTGGTCTGGAAACACATTTTTCAAGTCGTGCTCTGTCTTGAAAGCAAAATGAGTGTTATACTGGCTAATTCTGCAGTGACTGAACTGCTTTGTTTTACTGTAATACTTCTCCCAGACCTGTTTCAACTCAATAGTTGCATATAGTTATTTTCATTTCCAAGCTACCTTCAGTTTATCCATATGGAATTAGGTTTTTCTTTCATCTTCACTTTTGCTGTATTTAAAAACTTTATTTCATTTCCTCTTTTAAAACTTACCTGAAAACTAATCACACTGGGTTAAAGAAAGATCAGTGGACCTAATCTAGTAGAAATAGCATATTTTGCCTGATTGTAATTCAAAAAAACTAAAATATCATGGCTGATTAGGTGGCTAAATTATCACCTATCCTGGCCTCTGTCCATTTGGAAAGTTATGTGTATGATGGTCTTGAATGATGAGATGTGTGAATGTATTTGCTCTCATGGGTATTCACTGATTTTCAGCTTTTGAGTCTTTATATTAATCTCAGTCATCTTCTCTCTTTACATTTGTCCAAGAGTGTTTAGATCACCATTCTTCACTTGAAGAAACGTTTTTGCTTCACTTTCTGTATATTTTTACTTGCCATTTATTAGGATTGTACCTAGTAATAATAAAAATATTTGACTTAGATATTGCTCAGACAGGCAAAGGAAGATTTAAATAAAGTTGAGAACACTTTCTACCATCCTGGTCCTTCTTCTCCAGTGTAGAGATATTAATTTTATTCCTACAGTTTGTAATTGGCTAATTAAATAGCCTGTCAGAGTATCTTCTTTTCTGCCTCAATTTATTTACATGAAAAATGTGTTGACCATGTTAATTAAGTACACAGAATGTAATACCACGGAAAGCAGCATTATTACTTTCATAATAAACAAGTAGACGGACTATATCTTTCTAATTACCACCGGGAAAGTACAGTTGAGATACCTTTTTAAGAGAATCACAACTGGTAAGTCAACAGGAATTCAGCTCTGCTCAGCCTTCTAAGGTGGTACATCCTTTGAAATACAAGAATCCCAAATGCTGCAGGAATTGTCCAGCAGGCTGTTTTATCCCAAAACACCAAGCTAAAATACAGTTCTCAATCAAAGGGAAGTCAAAGGGAAAAAAATCTCCACTAATGGGGATATATCCCTGGGAGTTTGTCAATGTGTATTCACAAATAACAGCCCACTCATGATCTCTGTTTCTACTGTGTTCTAGGTGGAAGGTGAAGACTGAGTGTAAAATATTTACCGACTATTGAGAGGCCTGAGAAATTAATGAATTTTACAATTAATTTTTAATTAAATATAGAAGGGCATAATTATTAGAAATTTTAAAGACAATTAGGAAACGGAAATCTTGCAGAATGTCTCCCCATCGGAAGTGGAGGGAAAAAATTAAATTAAAGTGTGTATTTTTATCACCTGTTTAAACACTCATTAGGGGGTAAAATAATTTCTACTGAAAAAAATAGGTTTTAAATCTAGCAAAAATTTAATAAAGTTTACTTAACAGAATGACACACAGGGGGGCTACATAAATGAAATATCTGAGAGAATAGAATAGTACATCAATAGAAAAAATAAAAAGTTAAGGGCTACCAGAGCAGAAAAATATTTTGAGTTATGCTCTTCACCTAAAATAAGATCTGACAGACTCAATCTTATCTTCAGTGCACTTAAAACCAAATGGAATTACTTTAAATTCAGCAGTATGGCACTTGGTTTCAATAGGATCTCAGAGACATATGAGGGTTGAATGAAACTCAATTTTGTTCCAATAACCATGTTTAGAGGACAATTTTCCAGATTCTTGAAAATATTTTAGGATGCCATAAATATTATACATTTCAGAAAATTATTATGCAAACTGATATGGATGTAAGAGTTGCCATTTATTAAACTTCAGAGTAAATGGCAGTTTGACATACTACTGATGAATTTACAAAGTTTTTACAAAGTGTATAAAGGAGCATGTCTGTTTGTTTCTAAGACACAAATGATGTTCTGCATCCCTCTGGTCTTTATTCTTTTTATATGTACCCTTTTCTTTCACAAAATGAGATTAATTATGTAAAGAGTAGGGAACACCGAGAAAAGTCACAAAGCCACACATCCATTTAATTAATAAACGAAGTGAGCACAAAATTATCTGCTTGTGTAGCAAGAGTAATCTCAGTAATAAACACTGGTTCTATTTCTATAAACTGAAGTAACCATAGTAAAATCAACAATACAAACAGACTTTAGGGAAAACCAAAAAAGACACAAACACAAACAAAATTGCGGGGAAAGTCTTGTAGCACAAGTACACTTTAGAATTCTGACTTTCCTCAGTGATCCTAGCGTAATGCCTCAAAGCATGAGATTTGTTAGCACCAGCTCAAGACAAGCAAGAGAAAAATTCAGCATGCTAGAGCAGAGAGGAGTGCTAAAATATAAATATATTATTAAATGCTTATTCATACTTCTACAAAGTGCCTGCTTCCCTGTCAGGAAGCAAAACAAATGTCAGATTCTAATAATTGCAGTCAGGAGCTAATGCAAAAAGGGAACAGATTGAAAACCTTTGCCCCCTCCCCAGGGACAGAAAAGACTTGTCCCCAGGAAGTGGGAAGTGAGGGGGAGAGAGTGCAGGTGGCTGACCTCATCCCGCCCAGCTTTAAGCAGAAGTGATTGCCTAATTGAGTAACCTCCTGTTGGCAGAGAGACATTGTTCAGAAATGGGTGATCCCACCCTTCTGCCCTTGCAGCAGGCAGCATTCAGTCAGAGGGACAAGTACAAACATCAGTGTAAAGAGCAGGATGGACACCAGCTGCAACTTCCATCTATCCAGACACTTGGGGAGAGAATTTTGACAATGCTATTTGAGATTGTTGAAGATGAAATGGTTGTTATTAGGCTAAAGATCAAGTTTGGATTTTAAAATTTAGCATCCATAAGCAGCCATTCCAAATTTTACACTTGCAGGAAATCTGACAAATTTAGTCAAAGAAAAATTCTATTATTTGTAAAAGGGATTTGTGTCTTTCAGCTATCAATTAATTAAGGGAAAAGGAACATACTGTTTTTAGCAGTGTGATAGCAGTGAGGGAAAACAAACAGATAGTTCAGGGCTGAAGATTGGGAAGGTAAGGCATCATTTTCATTTCTCTATATGCTTCCTTGGTCATTTGAACAGATTGCTAAAATTCTTTGAAATGGCAGTTTCAATAGATAGTATTGAAACTATCTATAGGTAGTTTCAATGCTATCTATCTAAATAGATACAGATACAATAGTATCATCTATGATACTATTTTTCCTCCTGCTTTTTATTTTTTCTATCTATTAGAGATGCCATAGTGGGGCAGAAACTCTTTTCTTTTGTCTGGAAGCAATTAGCCCAATCAAACCATGATTGATTTAGTTTCTCAAAGTATTATAGCATTATTGCTATCACTATAAACAACCAAAGATCCCTACCAGAAGCCAAGCCTGTATTTTAAAAATGAAAATATTAATTCACCAAAGCACTAGAAAAAACATCCTTAACTTTAATGCATTCTTAAATGAATGGAATTCAAGCATGTGCTCAATGGTTTGGCTGAATGACGAGACAGCTCAACTGCTTCTCCAAATTGCAGCAAAAAGTCTGACAGAATGTTCAGACGCCTGAAAATATAATGACACATTTCCCTACAAACATTTAACAAACTCATAACATGGGTCGCTAAACAGAGAAAAAAATTTTAAAATTAAAAAATTAAAAAAACCGCCTAAATCATAAATGCCAAACAGATGTGTAATTGGTATTATAATACAGTGCAGGCAGAGACTCATTTCAGATGAATGATGGGGACAATAGGTAAGAATCCTTAAAGTGTTAAATACCATGCTTGCTTCCTCCACTCCAAGGCCAAAACACTCAATCACCAGGTCCCAGCTACTCCTTCACGGACTGACAGTTTTGCATAAGTTTGCAACTATAGCAAGTGGGTCTGACAAGGAATGATTTGGGGTGAATTACAAGCACCCTGCTGAAAGTCAAGTCCATAGTGAAGATACAGGCTGAATTTTAAACGTCATGAAGAGGGTATTCCCAGAGATATGGTTCAGATGCCAAAGGACATAATTCATAGAAACAATCCATAGTAATCTACTCCTGCAGGCCAAATGCCAGCTTTACTGCTGGGAATTATGCCTAAGGAGTAGACTTGTCTACTGGCAGTATATTCCCCAGGACTAGTCAGTCTGCACAGGCTAGGATTAATGTCATGAAGAGGATACTAGTTTTTAAATTACTACCCTTTAAGCAAACATAAAAAGTACCATGTGCCTATAAACTAAAGATTTTGCAACTTCCAGAATAGTAATTGATGTGTCATCATATCCCTCTGGAATTACAGAAATAAATCGATACAAAAAAAAAAAAAGGTAAATTGATGATCGAACTATACCATTTCCTTCTTCTCTCTTCTAAGGCCTCTTAAGTCCCTTAGCAAGGAAACTAGCAGGAAAAAAAACAACTTACAAAAATCATCTACCCTAAGAGAACTCAAGGCAAGTTTCTAGATTTAGAGATCCTGACCCAATAAAAATATTCCAAAGTACAAAAATAATGGAAAAGGGCATCAGAGGCAAGGTTTCTAGAGAGGAACTTGCTCTTCCCATGAGCTGACAGACCCCAAGGGATATACAAAGAAACCAGTCAAGCCTATAAAAGTAGTGATAAATTCAGGAGTTCACAACACAATTCCTCTTTGGGAAGAAACATCTTGATTGTTTTAACACAGTCCAAATCACGCCAATGCCCTTGCTGATTTGCTCTTGATGTTGAAGCCAAATTTAGGTACCATGAAAAACAAAATATTTGTGAAAGTCAGCAGGCTGATATGATGAAGATACTTCTATTCCCAACACATAATTAAAAATCCTTTAATCTGTTAAAAATAAAATATGCTGAAGAAATCCGTAATTCCTCACAGTTGCCTCTTATGTGGGTAAGGTGGAGGTTCAAGTACTCTTCCACTATGTTCATAAATAAATGTTTTAATGAAAAACCCCAAAACAAACCATGTTATTTTTATAATTTATCATTAATCTTTGAATAAACTCCAACTCAGAAATAATGTCAGTATGTTTTAATGCAACTAATCGAATATCAATCCTCCTCTCTACTCCCACTCCCAATATATAAAATCCTACAGCAACACTTAACATTATCTTCCAAATAATATGACAATTTTTAGTCAGGATTCCCAAATCAGAGGTACAAGATATTCCAAAACAGTTCCCCTCAATCTATTTCTGTCAGTCAAAATAAAGGTATTATTTTATAACTTAAGTTGCACTGTCACTACATCATAAGAGATTTTAATTCATAACACATAAGGACAGATAGCCTGCCTGTCCTAACTGGTGATTAGTTATATTTGAGGAAAACATGGAGTTTTATTAGAGAGTTGACTACTAATTTTATAGCATTAACAGGACAGACAGTCTGGCCATTCTGTTTTCTTCTAAAGAACAATGCAATGAATTACTCAGACGAGGCTGTGGTGAGCAGATCAAGGCAATTTTCAGCTGGTGATGCCTTTCCTTTCTTTAAGAGCCAAAAAAATCTTTAATGACTACAAGTGTGCAAGGCCTAATTTTACATCTTAGATTAGATCTAAAAATCTCAGTAAGGCTGTGGGATATTGCTATGCAGATCACAGACATTATAATAACTAAGGAGAAATCAGCTCCGGAGAGTACAAGATAATCATTCTGCAGAATAAGCAGCGTGTCAAAATAAAATCATCTGATGTACTGGGATATCTATACTGATGCTTTCCCTTTTTTAGCAGTTTACCTTTAGCTTTCAAAACCTGAAAGAATTATCCATATTTATAATATCACATAAGCAAGAACAGCTGTGTCGCACACTGTCACTGCTCTGTTTGTGACTGGGGACATATCAATAAAATAAGTTTAGAGCCCAAGAGACAAAATTATTTCTTTTTTTTTTTTGGACTTTTCTGTAGGAGAAATTGTGCATAGACTCATAGGAACTATCTGTCTACTTGATCTCTGACATCTTGAGTCTTTCTTTCTGTTCTATAATTTTGCTCTAGATTCCTGTAACACACTGCAATATGACAACAAGAGTCACTAAAGAAACTTGTGTTTTCCTAGTCCATAGACTATTGCTCAGTAGTACTACCCATTAAACTAGTACTATTTGAACGTGTTTATGATTAAATAAAAATATGACATTCCATTCTATATTTGATATATATTATATTAAAAAAATTATATTCTGTTCAGTTTTAGAATGTTTTCAGTTAGGAATAGGTGGTTATGATTTCAGGAGACTCAAGTTCCTTTGAAATGTCAGATTTCGCACTACAGGACATAAATGTGTAAAAGAAAGGTAATCTCAAATATCATGCTTTGAAACTTGGAGCCTATTAATCAGAGGAAAAAAAAAACAAAACATTGACAAGGTGACAACATCCTCCATGACAAGAGTGAGCTTGATGTGATGTTCAGCTTTATTAAAAATCAGAATTTATGATGCAGCAATTGAACCTATTCAGTTGTGGTGACATGAATTGTCCTGAGTGAATAACATACTATATTAATATTTTAGGTGAAATTCCTGGACTGTATGGTTGATTAATAAGCTGTACTTCAGGTTGAGAATATATGGCTGGGTTATGAATAATCCTTATTACAGAAGAAGCAGCCTCCTTTGAGGTTCAGAACAGACATGTCAGTGGAGCAGGGGGAGTTGTATTATTAATCCTCCCATGTTCAAATGTATGTCAGCAACCAACAGAGGTCAATATATATCCCACAGCATTATGCAAATGCATGCATTATTAAAGCTTTTTCCTAGCCAGGAGGACTACAAGAATGTCATGAGGTTGTGCAGGGAGGAAATCAGAAAGGCCAGTGCCCAACTAGAACTTAATCTGACTACTGCTGTAAAGGATAGTAAAAAATGTTTTTGGAAATACATCGGCAACAAAAGGGAGGTTGAGGAGAATTTCCATCATTTACTGAATACAAGGGGAAACAGTAAAAAAGATTAAGGAAAAGGCTGAGGTACTAACGCTTTCTTTGTCTCAGCCTTCAGCAAGAACAGTCTTTCTCAACTCCCTGAGCCAGAAGACAGAGATTAAAAGGAAAAGGAAATCTCCATAATCTAAGAGGGAATGGCCAGCAACGTGCTTAGACACACACAAGTCTATGTGGACAGATGGAATCCATTCAAAAGTCCGAATGAAGAGCAGAAGAGCTTGCCAAACCACTTTCCATCATTTTCCAGCAGTCCTGGCTAACTAGGGAGGTCCCAGTTGACTTGAGGTTACTGTATATGACATCCATCTATGAGAGCCAGAACGTGCAGGACAACCAGATGTTCAGCCCAGTCAGCATGGGTTTAGAAAAGGTAGGTCCTGCTTGACTAACCTGATCTACTTCCATGAAAAGTTGACACACTTAGCGGATGAGGAAAAAGCTCTGGATGTTTTCTACCTGGACTTTAGTAAATCCTTTGACGCTGTCTCCCACAGCATTCTCCTGGAGAAACTGGCTGCTCAGGGCAAGTCCACTATTTTCTGAGTAGAGAATTGGCTTGATGGCTGAGCTTGAAGAATGCTGGTGAATGGGTTACATCCAGCTGGTGGCCATTCACAAGTGGTCTTCCTGAGGGCTCAGTATTGTGGTCACTTCTGCTAAATATCTTCATTGCTGAACTAGATGAGTATATCAAGTTACCCCCTCAGTATGTTTGCATGTGACACTAAGTTGGGCAGTAGTGTTTATCTACTGGAGGATAGGAAGGCTCTTCAAAGAGATCTGGACAGGCTGGATAAAAGGGCCAAGGCCAACTGTAAGAGGTTAAACAAGGCCAAGTGCTGGGTCCTGCCCTTGGGTCACAGCAACTCCCTGCAGTGCTAAGGCTGTGGGCCGAGTGACTGGAAAGCAGCCCACAGAAAAGGACCTGGTGGTACTGACGAGTAGCCATGTGGATCTGATCCGTGTGCCCAGGTGGCCAAGAAGGCCAATGGCATCCTGGCCCATATCAGCAATAGTGTGGCCAGGGCAGGACCAGGGCAGTGATGGTCCCCCTGAACTCAGCACTCATGAGGGCAAAGCTCAAGTCCTGTGTTCAATTCTCAGCCCCTCTCTAAAAGACAGACATGGCAGAACTGGAACATGTCCAGGGAAGGGTAATAGAGCTGCTGATGGGTCTGAGAAATCTTATGAGGAGCAGCTGAGGGAGATGGGAGTATTTTGCCTGGAAAAAGGGAGGCTCAAGGGAGACCCTATCACTTTCTACAACTGCCTGAAAAGGGTTGTAGCAAGGTGGTGATTAGCCTCTTCTTCCCAGTAATGAGTGACAAGACCAGAGGAAATGGCTTCAAGTTGCACCAGAGGAGGTCTAGACTGGATATTAGAAAAAATTTCTTCATCAAAAGGGTTGTCAGGCATTGGAACAGACTGTCCAGAGAAGTGCAATTAAAAGAAGTTGTAAAGATAAAAATCTCTGATCACTTTATATCTAGACTAAGGCTGACATCAGGAAGGAACAAAAGTGGCTCTTGGAAATAAAAAGTGATGCACTAATTATAACTTGGGAGATTATAACATGGGAGGTTATGTTTGATTATCCAGACAGAAATGATTACCTGTGGAGTTATACAAGAAGTTTGAGATAAAAAAAAAATGTTGAGAAGACTCTCATCAGATTCCATTCCTGGTTTGCATGTGTAACTACCCAAGGTTTTAAACACTGATATGCATTATTACAGTGAATCATATGATTGCTTCACGTCCATGTTTGACTTAGTCATGCTACACTTAGAAGCACTCTAGAACACTGGAACTTCCTGGGAATAACTGATATTTGAACTCTTTGAAAATGAGAATCACTTTCCTTTAAAGAACTGTAAAAGAATACAGTTTTTGAAAAACACTGTCTACCACTGACAAGCAACTGTTTCTGTATTAAAAAACAAACAAACAAACAAAAACAAACAAAACCAAGCAAACAAAAATCTCAAACAAGCAAACAAAAAAAACCCCAATGAAACTGTTTTGATCCCCACTCTTGTCATATGTTTCATGGTGGGAAGTCCGTAGGCTTTAGAATCAGTGAAGACCTAGAGAAAATCTGGTGCAGTAGAGTGGTTCATAAACCCTCAATTCAAATTCCAGTACAATGAAGTTAGCAGTTTTGGGAAATGGAAGCATTTAAATGTCTTCATCCCCAAATCCTGATAGTGAAGACTCTCCTTAGCTATGGCTACATGGCTAAGTAAACACTTTTCATATATTTTTTGATGCAAGAAAATTGTACACTCATATAGTAATGTGACCAGAAATATTTCTTGAGGCAGAACTTCAAGAGGCTAATAATTTGCAAGAAAAATAATACTATTATCATTTTCAGACAGCTTTGTGGTTATGAGCACAGAGGACACAAATCCAAGAAGCAGATCTAACACTGCCCAGAAGGAGAAACAGAAAATATTCCCTCTCTAAACTTATTTTGGTTACAACGAGATTTAATAAAACCTAGTTGAAACAATAGCACATTATTCACCTGAAAAAGATAGTGAAGTGACATAGACTATGCCTACAAAAAGCATACACAGGGTCTCTCCTTCATGCCTGAAGCATTTGACAGGAAATAACGAGTTCTGGACTTATAAATCCCACACTAATACAATATTTCATGACTTTTTAGGGATTACTATTTCCAGTCCAACTCCTCCCTGTAACCCAACAACTCAGAAATTTGCTCAGGATTGTCAAAACCTATCTCAGAAGACATAGCAGAGTATACTGATATAGAAGCATTTTGCTGAGCTGTTGAAAAAAGACTGCATTTAAATAGCATGTTTAGTGCATTCTCCTACATAATCACCCTGACTGCAAAGTCGCAAACATGCACAGTGAAGAAGCCACTGATCTCCATGCAGCTCCTTGACAAGTCCAAATACTAACAGTATTCAGGACATGTTCTGTAACCATCTGGACATCATAAAACAGGGAAAGGAAATTAAATTGGAGATAGCTTGCCAGCTAATTCGATCAGTTCAAAGTTAAGGGTACCACTGCAGTATTTCCAAGAGGTAACACAGATCAGCATTACAAATTGTTTGGGTTTTTTTAATTAAAAAAAAATCTGTTTTAAAAATAACAAATGAAATTTATAATAATATTTGTCTTTGACTTAAAAAAACAAACAACAAAACAAAACACACAAACATTTTGTTTGACATATAGATGTTTGACATTTCAGTTAATGAAAAATTTTGACTTCTTCATACTATTTAGATTTCATCACATTTTTCCAGTGTTGAGAAAGCAATAGGAATCAAAAGGTCAGTTATTTGTCCAGCTTTCACTGGTTGTATTTAAGTAAGTTTCTCAGACAGAGTATCTTTGGTGCATGTCCTTTATCAATTTGCCTGTATGACATACTAACTCGGTTCAACCAAAATACCAACCCTGGCAGACTTTGCTTGATTTTACATCTTTAATTTGCTTATCTGTTCAAAAGATAAAATGAACAAAAAAGAACAACCAAAATTAATTATAATTCAGCAAGCACCTAATAATATTAGCTCTGTATTGATTCATCTACATACCTCTTAACTTGAGATATGCAAAGGTGAAATTTGACCACAGATTTGGATTCTGGACGCAAGGTTCATTCATGCTTAGAGATAGATTTACCTGCATATAAGACAACATATAACATAGCTATTGCTTATGATTAGTGATCTGTAAATTAATGGGCAGCACTTTCAGCTTTCATTTCTTTTAAGAATTGTAAAATGTATAAAGACTTGCAGGATCTTCTTGCTTGCTAGGCTAGGGATAACCTACAATAATGTAAATATTAATTTTAAAAAAACAAACAAAACAACAAATCTTTCTCCCATCCTACCAAGATGATGAACTTCTTTACAGAATAAAGAGGAAATTCTAAAAATCATACATCTGAAGTGATGATGTTTTTCATCCCAAGTCATCATTAAGTGTCATGGGACTCTGCTCTCCTGGAGATGGCTGAGCACCTGCCTGCCATCTCCAGCAGCACTGAATTAAATCCTTGTTCGACTTTGCTTGCATGCACAGCTTTTGTTTTCCCTATTAAACTGTCTTTATGTCAACCCATGATTTTTTCACCTCTTGCTTTTCCAATTCTTCTCCTAATCCCACTGGTGGAGGAGAGGGTGAGTGATTGCATGGGATTTTTTTGCTGGCTGGGATCAATCCAGGACAGGTGTGAAGGTCAATTCTCCACAATCCTGATGCTGTAAAGGACCTCTCACATTTTTCCCCAGTTTGTTTTCTATAAATATTTCTCTGCAGTGTTTGGGGTTCAGCAGCAGCTGAAGGTGCACAAAGAGAGAACTAACAGAGCCAGGATACCAGAACAAAACCTCATAAATCAATCCACAGTCAGTGAGACGCTAACTCTGTTGATATGTTATGGTAAATGCAGTTTATCTCTGGAAAATTTAAAATAAGAAGGCTAATTGGCAACAGGAAAATTAATCTTTCTAGACTGTCAATTTTTCAGGACCCCAAAACTCACAAAGTGTTCCATATAAGAAAATTTCAGAGCACACTGAGTACTAGCCTTCTCTTTCCCTCTCAGTCACCTAATATTTTTATTAGGAATGCAGAGGGAAAGATAACTACTCCTGTGCTTCATACATTTTGCTGGTGATACAGAATTGAGAAGAGATGGCAAAGACCATGTCAGCAACCTTTATCATCATACAAACTTGTATTTTCTCTGCCAATACAATTTTGTTACCATGGTGCTGCTTGTGGTAGTAACATTTTGATTACATGCAGTCATTTTCAAAAGAAAGGACTGTTACAGTAACCACAGTAGCACTTAGTATTTTTCATCTTCAAAGAATATGACAGGCATCAGCTTATTATTTCTCATAGCCCTTTAATTGTCTTTAGAGGGTTATGGAGAGACAAATTCAATCCTGACTAAATAAGCCAAACCATCTCAGCTTTACCATCAGAGCTGGAGCAGGCTAGTTAACACATTATTTGCCATTGCCAGAAAGATTATTTTTGCTGACCTCAACAGCAAGTTGCTTTTATACAGCACTTCTACAGCATGTCTGAAAAACGAGGAATAATTAAGCCCTTGCATTATAAGGTTTATTTATAAGGTTTATTTATAAGGTTAATCCATTGTGAAGCAATGAACCCTGGTTTTTCAATCCAGTAAATCTCATAGTAGTCTAAACTTTCAAGCCTGTGAGTGATCCTACTGACTTTAGTTTAGAAGCTTAAGCACAACTACAGATATTTTACAGGTCTGAGAATGCAAAAACAGGCACTTTCAGGATGAGGATGACTGTCAGCTGAGGATGGAGGCCTGGGACCTAATAGTTCTGGGACCTAATTCTAAACCTGTGATTTTAGATAGTGCCCTCTCTGTTAGCTATGCAAAAGAAAGCTTGCCAGGTCATTACCTTCCCTTTCTCCTCTCTATTTTACTGCGTATGTAGGTAGCAGGTATATATTTGAGATGTGCACAGAACCATAACCATACACTACATGCACCAGCAGCTATTAAAACCTGATGGCCCTGAAAGGCCATGAACATTACATATCTAGTAATGCACTCATTACTGCACTGCTGTCTGAGTGTTTGGCTGCTATAAACTCACTGGTTCAAGAAGAAACAGAGAGGAGTCAAATCTGCTGGGTTTATATGTGAACTGAAACAAAGCATCATCCCAGTGAATTAATACACAAGTGAATCTTTTCTTAGAATGTTCCTTAGAAATCTTCTTTAAAAAGGATAGGAAAATTTTATAAGTTAGTATACATTGACCCTCAGGCATGGAAAAGTTTACTTACACATAAGTAGACATTTTATCTGTAAGTAGATGGAGGTTCCCCATAAATTTCACAGATCTTAGGAAAAGAAGTGACTCCACAGCAATCTCATACGCGAAAACCCCTCCCTTCATTAACAAGCTTCATATAATCCTCTTCCTCTTTCATTTCTTTTCTCTCATTTCTCTTCCTTCAATAGTAACAGTTTCCTTCAGATCTTTAGCATCCCCTGGTTTGAGCTGTGCACCAGGTTCTATGAGAAGGCTGGGTGAAGGAAAGAAGAGAGCTTTTCTTCTGCCATCAGCACTTTCCTTTATGTATATAATAAAATAGAACATTCCACAGAAGACTTCCCCTCACTATAAGACTGAAACTTGCTTTATCTTAACTGCCATACAAGGGTACTATGTATCTTGTTCCCTTTGCAGCTTCCCATTCCCCATATCTTGCATTTCATTGTTCCCTGCATTTCTTCCTTGAGTACAGCCCTCTTATTTCAAAATTCTTCCTGGAAATTAAAGTCTTTTCTGACTCAAAAATTATTGACTTTTCTTCCAAAACAAGGTACGATAGCTAAGAGTTTTCCTTCGGCTTGACTCAAGCTTATCATTCTGCCCAATTTCCATGCTTGTCTCTTCCTGCTTCATCATAGCTGCAGGAGTACACGTAAGTACACTTATGCCTGTGTGTAAGGAATGACAGATCTGCTTACTTCTATTAAACCTGAGCTGGGTATACTTGCCTTGGCATTTCTGGGAGACAGTGTAGTGATGGAGGACTATTTAATAAAAATATATCTCTGGGGTTCATTTCCCCAGAAGTTTACTGTAGCTTTTAGTGAGAACCCCCAGCTGACCCTCCCTTTCTTGACAGACTGCAGGTATTCAGTAGACCTTCTGCCCACAGATTGGAGCCAAGAACTGTAGGACAAAAGTGCTGAACCCTTCAGGCATCCCATGAAGCCAAGTACATCTCAGACCTCCACCCAGAGGATAATAGAATTTACTGTTTACCATGTTAATAAATGTGTAAAATGTGAATCATGTGAAAGCTGAAACCAGTTAATCCAAAGTTGTGCAGATTCATATTTTATGTTCACTCTTCATAATTTTTAGAAATTAGACTCATAGAGGATTACAGTACAAGGGAGCTTTATGGAAAAGCGAGAGCCCTCATTAAATGAAAATAAAGAGTATGATTACTTGAACTCTAATTCAGACATCCTCACATGAGGAAACACTTGGAGGTGACAGATCTGCTAAGGAGAATTCCTTGGATAAATAATTTTTTTTTTTCCTCTGGGTTTGGTACATTTCTGGAACAGACTCAATTTTTTAAATTTCAGTGCAGTTTTCAGTCTCTAACACATAGGAAATCTACTAAAGAAATATTCTATGCCTAAAATAACACCATTTATTTTAAAATAATCAATACATCAGACAGACAGAGCAACCACAGCAAACTGAGCCTTGAAGAAATAGGTTAGCCTAATGTTCTACAGCCCAAGGGAAGGACAGATGATATTTATATTACCTCTGAATATGAATAAGAACACTAAAGTTTATAAGGTTATTCCATTAACTGGATCCATCACTGGACAGCATGAAAATTGCATTACGTTTCCGGACAAGGTCTTGGGAGAATTGTAACAGGTCCATTGACGTTATTTTTTATTTTGCCTAAATTAAATGAAGGCTTTACATTTAAAAGATTTTCACTTGGCTATAGATCAATGTTACATTGCAAGTTTCAATTTATCCTGTCCTGTGTACTATAAAAATTTTATTGCTGTGATTTATAGGAATTTTTAATTAGCAAATACTACGTAATTCTTTGTCCTACAAACATTTGTCTTACAGGAAACAGTTGCAAGTTATGTACAACTACTTAATGAGACTTTCAATTGAGAATTTTAATTTCAAGATGCATTAGTGGGGAAATAATCCTCTGAAAAATACAGAGATATTCATGGTTTGTGTCTTCTGGCCTCCTCCCATTCAAAACTAACACAAGGTATGACTCTGATAGTTATATGACATTGGACAAGAATTAGGGAGACAGTCGTGATATAGATGTGCTATGATCTGATTTAAGTGTCATTCTATAGGTTCTGGAGATTCATCACTACAGGCACAGAAAGCTTGATTGTTCAAATGTAGACTTTAATTAACAAGAACAAGAAGATACAGTCTGTCCATGAAAATGTTCCAGTTGTGTTTTCTGGAGACCAAAGTCAAGGTACAAGTCTCCTTCCTCTCTAATTGTTTGCTCACATGTGGGATACTGGATGTGTTCTGAAGCTAGCACTCCCATTCTCCCACACAACCTCCTGTCCAAGTCTACAATTGCAGACTGGCAAGGAAAGTCTGAAAACACACTTCTCAGAAGGAGGGAAATACAAGTCTGTGATCAAGAATTTGGATACGAGGCAGTGTTCTGTTTCTAGATGATGAGAGAAGTTACTCTCATTACAGTGCATTAGTAATAGTCAAAAGCCTCACTCCTCTTTCTCTCAGCAATAACTGTCCTCCACCCTTTCTATTCCAAACCCATTCTCCAGAAGGAGCGACACTCCAAACTGCGCACATCAGTTGAAAAGCAGGTTTCTTCAGGGGACAGATGGCCAGGGTCAGCAATATGGCCACCTCTTCTAAGGCAGTTGTATTTACCCAAGCCACTCACCTGGAAAATTGTGTAGGAAAAAAAAAATAAAGTAGAAAAGGCATATTCTAGACTGTAAAACTGAGACTAAATTAAAAAAACCCCTTAACACCTGATAACCAGGTATAATTTATTTTATCATATAGATTTAACAGTTACAGGAAATATGCTACTTCTTTAAAGAATTTAAAAGATCTTCAATTCTAAAAATAACCAGGCACTGAGAAAGCAAGTACCATGCAGATTCACACCTATTATCCATGGAGAAACAGAATTATAGTCAGAGTATGACATATAACACCTTTGTGCTCTGCATGACAGGCAAGGTCATTCTGAAATTACCACAAAGAGCCAGCAGAGAGGAGGAGAGATATGAAACACTCATTCTTAGTAGCCTTGTCTTCCCTATGAGGAGAAAAGATGAGTTTCTTGCTTTGCAACTAAACTAGTTAAAATCCTAATGAAGAAAAGGCAGTGTTATAGTTGTTATGTGAGTTAATTTTATTTTTTTAATGCATTAAACCAGATGTGTTGTAGTTTAACTCCAGTTGGCAAGGAAGCACCACACAGCTCCCTGACCACCTCTCTCTGGTGAAATGGGTAAAAGAATTGGAAAAGTCAAAGTCAGAGAAGTCGTTGGCTGAGATAGATATGTTCATAGGAAAAGCAAGAGCCACACTCACAAGCAAAGCAAAACAAGGAATTAATTCACCACTTCCCATGGCCAGACCATATCCAGGAAAAGCAAGGCTCCCTGATGTATAGCAGTTACTCCTGAAGACATATGCCATCACCCTCAACATCCCCCACCTGCCTTCTTCTTCCCCTAGCTTTATATACAGAGCATGATGCCGTAAGGTCTAGCTCTCCCTTTGGTCAGTTGGGATCAGCCACCCTGGCTGTGTGCCCTTCAAAAATTCCTACTCACTGGTAGGGCAGTAAGAAAAGCAGAAAAGGCTTTGACTGTATATAAGGACTACTCAGCAATAAGAAAATGTTTCTGTACTATCAATCTTGCTTTCAGCACAAATCCAAAATACAGACCCTTGCCAGCAACAGTGAAGAAAATTAACTCTACCCTAGCCAAAATCGGCACATAATGGTATATAGTCTGAATGTCATGTCTTCTGCAGTCGGTTTCATATGGGACTCTAACAGTCCCAACCATCAGAAGAGTTTCAGAAATATATAACATATGTAAGAAATTTATGGATGATTTAAGATATCTACTGAGAATTTCCTGAAGGAAAGTAACCTTAACATAGAGCAATCATCTCTGGTTCCTCTGACCCCTTCCATACTTGCAGCCAAGAGCACTTGGAATAATAGCAAAAATGAGAGGCTATCGTCGTCTTGGCTAATATTAAATTCAGTCAATTACCATTTGGCTTCTGAATCAAATCAATTCAGAGGATGAAAAAAAGCCCAAATTATGATTTCCTTGCTTTCTACTAGGCAGAACAAACACTGTTTTATCATACCTGGCCATGAAGTTTTTCAACCAGTTCATCAGCCTCACTGCCCATATTAAGTATCAACTCTCTTTCCTGTTTTTCCTTGGAAATCATTTCCCATTCTCTGTGTACACCTTCACCACCTTTCTAAATATCAGTGTTCCAGTCTTATAAAATTTAGAAAATATATGCTATAAGATCTGTAAATATCATAATCTTTTGCTACTGAATATCAATCAGAGTGTATTGGCGTGCAAGCTACTCAATAAAAATTCTATGTTTTTAACTTTTCCTACGTCAGACAAATCAGATGTTTAATGAATCAGAAGAAAACATATTTTTCTAGATAAAATACATTTAAAGACAATAAAGGAGGAAAAAAGAATATAGAGAAATCCCACAAAGATAAAAAAAGATGATGGGTAAATGACAAAATAAGCAAGAGTCTTAGATACAGTCAGCAAAATCCTGTAGATTTCAGTTTAAGTTTCATTATATTAAATGTGGTTGCTGGAGGAATTCATAAGTTCTAAAGTTACAGTATAAGGATGGCCATACCGAGTCCTTTGGAGCACAGAGCTGAAAGCTGTATTTTGTCATCCTTCTTCACCTTCAGCAACACCTGAAATCAATGCAGCTTTGAACACTGTCAATTGTTTCTCTGAATTAAGGCAAGAAACACAAGTCTGAAAAATAATAACAAGTTACACACAGGGTAAACACTGTACATGACTCGAGAGGAAGTTTTTCTCTGTGGGATTTTTTATTCTGGATGGCAAGAAAATTTCAGAATTTTCTTGTGTATCCTTACATTTAACAGATAGACATAGTAATTTAGAAGGCCTAAATATAGGTTTATTTTACATGTGACAATAACAAAAACAATGTGCCTTGGGGTCATATTTCCATTATTTGATTTTATAGACAGGTCACAGTATTTTATCTGAGATTGCCATCTCACAATAGACATAACATAATCTTAAAATATGTTTGACAGTAGATGAGTAGTAACCTAATCTACTGTTTTCAAAACAGAATGCAGAAGATGACTGAAACATGTAGGGTTCTACTGTCTTAGAATACATTTGTGCAACAGTAAGAATGAAGAATATAGAAGAATGAAACAGCTTACTAAAATTACTACAGAAACAGCAAGAATGACTTTTAGGACATCTGACATGTTATAAACATTTAAGATGCTTTATGGGCTTTTTTACAGCAATTAAGAACTTGAGCACCTTTGCTTCCTTGTGGATGAGGAGTACATTATTCTTGTGCAATTGTTATAATTTAGGTAGAGGCTTGAAGCATTGTAAGAAACCTGAAAGTGTAGAAAACCAAATTTGTCACAGCCAAGCTTTGTACCTGCAAAGCAACCCGAAGAGGAGGTTAAGGGACAATTAATTTAACTGCATTTCAAACACCTGAATTAGATGGCTAATTTACCAGGCTAATCTCCTAATGAAATTAGAGAGGTGTAAAACCTTCAGTATTTATTGGAGAGATTAAGTCAGAGTACTTCCCTTTCTTTAGCCGTCAGTTCCAGGAATCTACTAAACTAGACCCAACTGGATTCTTACCCAGATGTTTAAAGCTAGACACTATACATACGTATTAAACCTTTGATCTATATTAGAATCTAAACTCCTTCAACAGCTAAAATATTGAAGTGGTGGTGGAGATTAATTATAATAATAGATAATCTGGAATGCTAAGCTAACAGAGCAACATAATCTTCTTCATTTCAAGACAATCCAAGCCAGCGAGCTAACCTCTATATTAAGGGTTAACAAATCAATCCCTTTTTTCAGATTATTACCTCCCTAGCTAGGCTCTTCTGCAAACATTCCACTTTATCTCAGGAAATGAAAAGCAGTAATGGTAAAATTATTTTGGGTAATAATGCAAATACTAATAATAATAGAAAAAGAGTTATTACTGGTTTATTTCTCATTGGTTTTCTAATTTGTTTTCCAGTATAAAACTTATCATTTTAGACTGAAGGTTTAAAGTCATTACAGCATTTCCATAACCTGCAAAGTACTTCACATTGTAATCTCAGTTGGCGTCGTAAATTCCATTTCCCTACCTTAAATAATAAATGTAGTCAAAGAGCAGTTATTATAACAAATGGGACATTTGACACTGGTTTCTATACAGATTTTTTTGTGGTGCCTCAAGCAGTTCTGCATGTTGTACATCACAATATGTATGTGATCATTTAAACCTTCAGTGTGACTGATGGTTAATTAAAGCTTCTCATGGCAACGAGTCACAGTAACTTTGCAGTGCTGATAAATCCCCAAGAGTCTGGTTGTCCTTTCTTTTCTAATTATATTACCCCCGTTCTTTTATGAAAGTTATCTGGTGCCACTAAATGAGTACCTGTATCTTTATGACATGCAAACAGAGCTAATACTGTGCTGATAGATCCACTGAGCTTTACTTTGCTGTGGATGTTTACAAATGGTTTCATAAAACCTTTTTAAGAAGGGATTTTTTAGTGCCTGTGTAAACTCATTGTGTGCTGCTTAATTAAGAAGTGTAACAATACAAATAACATTATGGTCTTATTAATCTCTGGCTAGGAAGTGAATTGCTTTTAAGGATTTTAGGGATTTCAACAGACAATATTTTTTAAAATGTACTTCATTGAAGTACTTTAAATATGCTGTTTATGAATATGTATCATATGTTGAATGTACTGTTTTAATAATTTCTGCTGCTATCTTAGCAGAGTTCATAAATTAGCAGCATAACATTTAATTTGTGAAGACAGGCCCTTTGTTTAATTACCTTTATAAAAGTTCTTGCTCTATAATCTTTTGATTTTATTCTTTATTGCAAGCAACAAAGAAAAACCTTTAAGCCTGCACTGAGTCCTTGAGATCAGCTGAAGTATACAACCAAATTTAGAATGCTCTTGTATCCAAACTTAAAATCAAGCAATTTTTTCATTTTTTAATAAGTAAACAGAACATTTCCATGAATTTCATTATACTTCTCAGTTATGTACTTTGGCTTTAAAAAAATACAGTCATGAAAGTCAAGTTAAAAATGACATGGAAATCCTTTGGGCTTCTTCTGATCAACTGTTCTTTTCACTGTTCCTCATCTAGATACTTTTACTCATTTGAAAGGTAAGTTGTTGACCTGAGTTGGTTTTTCGTGTATAAGATATTCTCTGAACAACAGTATTCATTTAAAGTATGGTATAATTTAAAAACTAAAACAAGACATGACATCAGGAAGAACAGAAACATGACCAATGCCACAGTGGACTTGTGAACTTGTTCGTGCATATGTTTGTCAGTTAACATCAAAGGTAAAAAATAGAAATAAAGAATGTCCCTTAAATATACTAAGTAGCTGCCACCTGCTTTAAAGTGTTTTATTCCAGAGGTGAAATAAGAAGGTAAAGAAAACACAAAAATACATACAGCACTGGATGTAAAGTGTGTACAAGAGTGGAATGGAAAAACTCTGTTCAAGAGATTGAAGAATGCTTTCCATTCTAACTACCGTTTCTCAGATCTTGTTCTGAAACCAGAAGACTTTGTTCAGCTTTTGTTTTACCTATCTACCAATTTAGGAGCAAGATTATCTTCTAGTGTTAAAGACACTGAGCCCTTTACTTGCTGCATTGGAAAGGCTTCCTTAAAAAGAACAATTTATTGTTGTCTTCGTTAGCCATAACACTGCCAACAATTTTCGGACAACATAATCTCTAGTTAATTGAATTTGTTCCAACAATGTTCCATCACTATGGTGACTCAAACATTTCCCTGGCTAATGTGTTCCAGTGCTTGAGAACCCTTTTGGTGAGGGCATTTTCCCCAATATCCAATCTAAACCTCCCTGGAAATTTGAGGCCTTTTCCTCTTGTCCTATTGCTTGTTACTGGGCAGAAGAGACTGACCCTCACTTGTCTACAGCCTCCTTTTAGGCAGTTGTAGAGTGATACGGTCTCTCCTGAGCCTCCTTTTCTCCAGGTTAAACACCCTCACCTCCCTCAGCTGCTTCTCACAAAATTTGTGCTCCAAACCCTTCACCAGCTCTGTTGCCCTTCTCTGGACATGATCCAGCACCTCAATGTCCTTCTTATAATGAAGGGCCCAGAAATGGATACAGAATTTGAGCTGTGCCAAAGTAGAGGGACAAAATCACTCTCTATACTCCTTTCTAGGCCTTCACACTTGATCACTGTCTGAGACAGAATATTTGATTATGTGAATATGTGACTCAGTATAGCCATTCTCATACTTTATTGCAAGTGTGCACGAACCTAAACTAGCAATTCACAACTTTTCATCTACTCCAAACATTGCATGGGAAGATGAAACATGAAAAAGGGCTAACTTTCACGATATCATTAACTCTTCTTATTTTTACATTATGGATTAATTTCAATCTATCCCAAAAGCATTGCATTAGCTGCCTCATTTTCAACTTCAAATAGAAAAAATATATTAAAACTATAGTGCACCTCCTCCTCTTGTAAATTTTACTTAACATAGCTCTGATTTTTTTTTTTTTAATTAATATATAATCAGCTAAGGAAAAGACACAGAGGGGCTTTTCTTCCCTCCCTCCCACCCCCCGCCCCATGTCTTTCTAAACAATTCTACACCCACACAGTTGTGGTAAATTTCAATAGAACATATCTGCAAATGTTCCATCCTTTATTGGTTAGTTGTGGGATGCAATGATGGTCAGATGTAGATCAATGCTACATCTGTTTCCTTTTGTTATGTTCTGTTCTGCAGTGAGTTAAAAAGAATTCCCACCAGTCTGCTTTTTCATTTATTCATTTAATCTTCTTAACACTCTTCAAGCCTGTTGCTAAGAGATAATCAAGGGAAGAAAAAAAACTACATATATAAACAAAGTAAAAGTCCTTACTTTAGGAAAAAAAAATCTTCCAGAGTGCCTAGTAATCTTTCCAGCTGGCAGGAGATGTAATGTATAGTATGCAGCAACCCAGCTCTGTCCTTTACACCAGAGAGAGATTAGCTGCTCCACGCAGTCTATAAACTACAACTGGCAACCTCATAGAATAAGAACAGGCAGCCACAATCCACTGAAACTGTTTCCTTGCCAAATGCCTTCAACCAGCCTTACAGCACAGGGACCAAACCATAATTCTTCAGGTAAATACATTCAACTAAATGAGCCCTTTCATTTCAGGCAAAGACAGGGAGCAAATAAGAGCATGAGAGACAGAAACCGGAACACAGTACCAGCACAGCAGTGGCAGCCCACATCCAATATAATTAGCAGTCATTCTGGAACATGTTAGGAAAGTCAGACCAAACATTTCACATTTGGAATTAATGTCCAAGGCTACATCATGAGAGGGGTCCAGAAGATCAAAACAAGGAGTCTGGAGGATGTGAATGTTGCTTTCTATCCATACATTTGGTTAGACTCTAGAAAGTCTTCCCTAGAAAACTGTGGTCAGACTTGCTTCCCAGAGACCAGTGAAAACATCTTAAACAGCAGCACAAATATTACCTAACTGCTACAAGCCCTCTTCTTGATGGTACTACTTAAGACATTTGTGTAGGCATTGCATACATTTGCAGCGTGGAAAGTATTAACCAAATGTAATTTACTGGCCAAACACCCTGAAATGACATTTAGAAACAAAGGCAGACAGCTTTTCCTTTTAGAAAGATGGAGGTAGCAACATAAATTATGTCGCTTCACTAAATGACCAAATTATAATTGAATAACAGCTTTCCTTCCTATCTATGCATACAAACCGACTGGGTAAACCTGTTTCCCCCAAACCTGTGTCTGAGCACCTCTGACCTTTAACTTCAGAAAGTTCCAAGAGTGGAATCTGCTTAACATAGTCACCGTGAGCCACCATACTCCATTTCTTTAAAAGTCCAGATCCAGGCAGGAGGCAGATGGACGTTGTTTTTCTGTCTTGGATCAGAAAGAGACTTTGGAGGAAGGGGAGACTATTCCTTCAAGCAAGCAAAAAGAGTTCCTAAGTGAGGCACACCTAGAACACAGAGATGTTCTCTGGTGTGCAGGCAAGCAAGGGGATCATGAGACAGTAAAAATGTCACCTTGGGAGAGCATACAGTGGGGAAGAAAAGGGTATTTTCAAATATTCACACCTCCAGAATGGGAGTTAGCCACTTTCACGGAATTAACAATATTCTTTTGTACTAATCCAGTCTCAGAACCTGGGCTGATAGCAAGTCTGGAGGACAAGAGAACTCTGAAAACACAAAAAACCCCCCAAGAAAACCAGGAACAAAACCAAAACCGAAACCAAAACAACCCAAAAA
>VXBQ01004448.1:245684-290400 GCA_013400175.1 Phainopepla nitens
AAAAAAAAAAAAAAAAAACAAACCAGGAGAAATTTCTTGTCACATTCTCTCTTAGCTTTATGCCATTACCTGAGCTCTGTACTTTTAAAAGTTCATGCTTCTAGTCTCTGTTCTAATAAAACCAGCTTTAGAGATTCCAAAGGTATTCAGTGTTTAGGGAATGATAAATTCAGTAATTACTCCAGTCACATCAAACAGTCACTGAATGGTATTTCAAAATAAGCCCAGAGTCTCTTGCTTTCAAACTGGCACTAAAAATGGCACTCTGGAAATCCTGTGCAGAGCCCTGCCCCGTGAGACTCAGTTAGAGCTGAGATAGGCACTGCAATGAGAACCTCATAAAGAGGAGGATTTTTCAAAATATGTCTGAGGCACAGTGGGTGTTGCTATTTTGAAAGAAAGAGGACTACTTGTTTTGTTGCCTTTTTCTTTTTTTTTTTTTTTGCTTTTGAAATCTATAGGTAGTTCCTAATGAAAAAAAAAAAAAAAAAACAGGTGGTTTTATTTTTAACAAGGAAGAATTTGTTACACAGTCCCCCAGACAAAAATGCATGCGCAAACAAGCATCCTACCACATGGAATTTTCCTACCAATTAGAAAATATTATCTCTTGCTTTCTCTATTTTACTATAAAATATAAAAAAGATCCAAACAATATTGAAAATATACACTAGAAGGAATCTTCTGGAAAGAAGAAAGATTTATCCCCGGCTGGAAGTAGCTTTTAAAAAAAATTACTTTGCCACAATATTTCTTGCTACATATTTTCTATTGCACACTTTCTCAAACTGTCAGACTTCAGCATTGAGCATGACTAAGAAAGTAAAGAAACAGGATCTAAAAAGAAAGTAGAGGTAGGACCAGTTAAGAATTAGAAATGGGATTGTATGTTTGTTTACTTTAAAAAGCAGAGCTGTTTATTTTCTCCTTAAAGTTCTATTTGAAAATTATTAGGATATAAATTTTAATTTTCTAACTTTTTCCCTAAAAAATTACATCTACTAGGAGTCCCAAAATAAGAATACTAAAGGTACTTAACATTTTAGAAATTTGAGACTTTATTCTCTGAACATTTACTCAAACAGGATTTTTATGAACTTCACAGGGTCATGGCAATAACATTTATTTTTTACAAATACCAGTATAAACGTTAGGGAATAAAGCTGTAGTAGATGAAAGCATGGGAAAGGATAGTTGAGGATTTTTTCCAATTACAGTTTCTGTAACATCTTTATCATCACTGGTACATTAACTGTTATGGGTTGTACATTTTGTCCAACAATAGTGTCCAATTATTAAGATTCTATGGTGCTAATTTAATTTGATTTAAAATTAATTTTATTGTTGCTGTTGCAAGACACACTATTAATCTCCTGTTCTTTGAGAACCAGCATCCATATAAGCAACATTAAGAACCATAATTTTCCTCCAGGCCAAATGCATGTAATTTTATCTGACTATACAGCTTCCTACGAATAATATGTATGTGGAATTTTTTCTAGTATTCCTGGAAGTGGTGACTGAGAGTCTGAGGCTGTAATTCTTACCTTGAATGATTGCAAATAGATCGAAGCTGAAAACAAACGTAGAGTTATTATACCATCAGAAGTCAAACAAGAAATAACTAGGAGTTCATAAATGGAATTAAGAGATATTCACTAATATTCACCTAAAACACATAAATTAGTTTTTTAAATTCACGGGTATATGGAACCAAAGTAATTATTCTTAAAGTTACTTAATGGAATGAGGAAAAACACACATTGAAGTCATCTCTTTAAAAATACAAACACCAAATCTCCATTGGCATCCCTGTACTGTTAGGCTGCAATAAGAGAAACCTGCAAAGAAAGGCAAATGATCCCTATTAGATAAAAAATCAGAAGTAAGTTTTTAGTCAAACTAAACATATCTGATTCTGCAAAGTTCCCTTATGATTCAAAACTGAAGAAATATGTATCCTTCTTCTGCTTGTCCTGCTACTGAGGGAGCACACTTTAACTACCAAGATGATAAACTGTTATTTTATCTTGACCTCTGAATTTATCACTTGTAGTAGGGTACGGAATACCAAATGTTTATTCATGGTCAACACAGTTTCACCCTACATTTTTGCAGTTAAAAGTCTTTTAAAAAATTATATCCTTGACTCCCTGTAAAAGAATAAACACAAAGGAAAGTCATGGTGCTATTTGTCTACTCAGTTTCCTTTAATCATGATTTCTAATAAGCACTGAAACCTCCAAACAGCATATTCAACTTATGAAAATCATATGTATTCTGCAATATTTTGTAACACATAGGAGTTGTTCCAAGAGAACTTTATTTTTCATTCATCATATACTATTCAACACATTGTATTTATTGAAATTGCCTACAGCTACTTTGACCAACAGGGTACAAACATCATTAAAAATGTAAATAGACCACAGGATAAACTACTGAAGGCATGAATTCTAGCAGACTCATGAGCTGTCTGGGAATTTTTGAAATTTAAGAAAAGAAGAGAAAGTTTAAATAAGTACAATGTATGGTAGAGTCTTGATAATTTCTATTCTTCCAGAGAAAGTCACGAATAAATGCCATCTACCAACCATGAAAACACATGTATGTTGTGAAACCTAGAGAGGACTGACTACAGAAATCAAACTGAATGCGTGAAAAGTGTTTTGAACCTGAAAAGTGTATCAGGGAAAACATGATCTATTATCCATATTTAGTAGAGAAATTAAAACAACACAGAGGTGTCCTTGACTGGGTGCTATTAACTGCCTTTGCTCATACCCTTCCATATGCATAGGTGTATATGAGTCACAGTGCCCAAGAGAAGAGACAGAATCACAATACTTATAGAAAAATGTTATATTTCAGTGCTATCAAGGCTAGGGCACAGATTGCAAAAAAAAATTGTCTATCATGACCTCAAACAGTAACTTTTCTTCATGTCACCATTCCAGTACAAGAAATATCATAAAAAAGGATAGTTTCCTGCATTCCTTTTTATGGGACTAAGTTCCCTATCATAAAACTAGTAATTATGAAAATATCTACTCTGCATTCCCAAGCAACCAAATCTACCAACACTGGAAACTCAATTACATCATGCATTAATATTACATACATTAAATTTCATAAGATATGCTTGGCTGAACAGAGTAACTAAATTAAAATTTGATTTACAATTAAAAACTTATCAATCATTTCAAGAACATTAACACGACCCACATTATATATTTGCTACTCTAGTATCTCCAGAAATGGTAGTGCAAGATGTTAGACAGCGTTAGTCATCAGTTCTGTTCAGTTCAGGCAATGTTTGTGGCAATGCAGAGAGCATTTAGAATGGATTAGCCAAGAGACATAATGAATTACCAGATTAATGATATGTCTACTACATTGCATATACATATGTAGAAAACTGTAAATATATGGAGAAGCATTAATTTTCAAAATTACAGAGATCTCAAGTTTCTGATAGGTCTCCATTCTTGTAAGCTGTGCATGATCATCAAGGAGAGAAACATGGAAAAAATGGAAGAAAAACAAAGACACTAGGAGAAAAAGACCAGAAACATTTTATAGCATATGTATGATTACTTATCCCCTAGGTCAGAATGGGACTACTTGTACTTTCCACAGTGTTAAAAAGTGTGGCGATTTGAAATATGAATTATTATTTATCTTATAATTATTAATTTGAAAATGCTGATAGAATAGGTCAATGTATTTATAAATTACTCGTTTTATATGGTTATGCTGGTAAAGTTCAGATAATAACACAGGGTTTATGAACAGATTATCTGTACTACAAAGAAAAATTTATTCCTTTCACTGTCAATTCTAATTTAGTAATTTATAGATAAAGCACAGTATGTGTGATTAAGCAAAACTTTTAGTAAATTTGGAGATAAGCTGAAAAATTACCCATTTATCAAAGCATGACTCATTGGATCAAAGCCAGGGTTCACAACACCTTGTCCATATAATTTTGTACAAATAACTACGTTCAACTCTATCAAGAACTATTACAGTAGAATTAGACTGTGTGATCAAGCACTTCTTTACCACAAGATTCTTAAATAGAAACCATTTCTGTAAGATGAAGTTCATTACACTCTGCTTCTCATGGAAGGACCAGTAATATCAAATATTAACAACTACCTTAATTAAAACTCTGCCACTTTCATGATGTAAATCTTGAAGAATTTTGATTTGCATTTAACAAACTCAGATATTTTTCAAAATATGTTCATTCTCTTACAAAAATAACAAGGTGGTTATAGACTAAAAATATTGCGAAGACCAAAATCTCATTTTTTTCCTGTTTATTGTTTTGAGCTCATTGAAAGAAATCAAATGTATTCTCCATTGAAAAATATTTATATCAGCAACCCCTTAACCCAGAATTCTGCTTATTATTCTTGTGAAAATTTAAGAAGTGCCCGTTGAACAGTTTCACTCAGCAATTCCTACCTAGCTCCACACACAGGATGTCTCAGCACGACTCTGTTGCTCATACATAATAGTTCCATGTTCTTTGACACATAACTAGAGATCTGTGGGGCAGGGCAGCAGCAGAGGATCCCAAGCCTCCCAGTGTAGGACATAAAGGTACAAGTCCCATATGCTCATTTATATAAATAGGTCGAAGTCTCCCAAAGAAGACAATTTTCTGGTATTTCAGCTAGGGGCAGAAATAAACCAATCAGTGCAGAACCTTGAGTTGCTATCCATGGGGTTTAAGTGCAGTAGGATAGTAGAAACATGAGAGCAGTGTCTGGCAGATTTGTCTACTTCCTCCCACAACGTCTTCTTAATATTCCCTTTTTCACATCAGCATTTATTGCATTTCACATGCCATTTCTTTTTTTTTTTAAACGAAGATGATTATACTATTTCTCCATTATATGACAGTAAAGCAAGAGACCAAAGTTCAAGACATCCTTCTTGGATAAAAATGTGTATGTTTTTATTTGACTTCCAGTGAGTATGGGGCATTTCACTACCTAAGAGCTTATGAGAATAACAGGCACATTAGCTTGGTCTATCAATAGATAAGTATCTGCCCATTCCTCATTTTCTGATAGCATTTACATACCCTGTAATATGGAGAGAATTAATGCTCTCAGTATTCTTATGAAGCCAGAAATAAAATTCCCCTTTCCCACCTAGAACATAGAATAGCTTCATTTTTCTCATGGATTGGAGAGTTGAACCCATGTATTTTAAATCCTCGGCTAAGTCTTGTCTCTGGTTAAGCAATTATTAAAATAGCTGGGAAATATAAAACTGTTTTCATCTGAACTAAGCAGAGTAACCCAGTATTATTTACGAACACATATAATGTGAGACATTTTCCTGCAAAAATTCTAAAATAAAAACCAAGGTTCTGATTTTAACACAAATAAAGAGAAACCTAGTGTACCCTGGGTTTAGTGCTGAGGTTATTTGATGTAAGATTGGTATAGGATAACAAAAGAAAAAAAGAACAAATGAAAAAATATAAATGAAAAGAAACCCAAAATTCATCTCTTTGGAAGCAGGAGTAAGAAACAAGAGAATGGTTGAGCCTCACAGAATTTCAATTTGAACATTAATAGCAAAAATGGCTATGTCTAATGCTTTCATTTGTATTTGTCTTGGTTTAACGAGGGGAAAATTCAGACTCTTAAGTGTAAAAACTATCAAAGGATGTTAACCAGAAAAATAACCAAATTAAGGAAATCCTTAAATAAATTATACTACTCAGTAAAGAAGCATTCTTTAGTATGGTTTTACAGGAAGTGAAAAATTTGAAAAACATTTGGAAAAGCACAGGGGGAAAAAAGTGGTATTTAAAATAATAATATTGTGTAGACCAATCAAAATGAAAGTCAATTTAGTGAATAGAAACACACATTTCTAAAATCCTAATGCATAAAAATATGGAATTTAAAAAATGTAAGTAGGTGGTAGTTTTATTCAAATTTTTATTATTTAAAAAGATTTTAATAAAATATTGAATTCTTTATTTTTTTTCCTAGGCTTTTTGTTCCAATGACATTATAAAAGCTTGGTCCTGATATTGTCTTTATATTTCAAACACAAATTTTTCTTTTCACACTGCAAAATACTGATTTTTCCATATATGGTTAGTCTAAACTCCAAAACCCAGCTGAATTTCTTCCAGGTATTCCTTAGTATAAGATTCTACAGGTCATGTAAGTCCCTCAAGTCTACAGCACTGTTAACAGATATTCCACCCAGAGAAACAGTTTAAAATAAAAGAGTGGTGTCCTTTTTTTTCCTATCAAAAATGCAATTGATTAATATTATCTAAATATTTCAAAGGAATTCATTGAATTATATTCCCTTTCTTGAACTTCTTCAAAACATTCTAAAAACCACCAGTTTGGAAAACATCTTACTTTTTTTTTCAGCTTCTCTTAGCACTATCTTCTAGATAGTTATAATATGTTACAGAATCTTAAATATTAAGATTTAACTTTAATGTTTCTTGTTTTAGACTTTCCTTTCATTAACAGCTGACAATTAAGAAAGCAGAATTGGAGAAATTTCTTGTAAGGAAATTTTTCCTGCTAATTCCCAAACTCCTCTAAATAGAAATAATATTAAAACGAAATCAGAAAATACTTCTACTGATACAGCAATATTTGAGTACAATTTCTTTTTTGTTGAATTTACCTTAGATTTCCAGACCAAAAAAAAAAAATAGTAAAAAGCAATTTCAGAAGCAAATTATTACCAATGAAACACTTTGGATACATACAAAGAAACAGACTTTGGACAATGGCAGATTTTATTTCAATCCATTCTTTCAGAATGTCTATGGAGAAGCAATACTGCAAGATACTACTAGGGGGTCCTTACTGTTTTTAGCACTATTACCCGTTTTTTTACATACTAATCTAGGGTTGCAGCAAGAAAAAGTAAAAATACATTGTTCAGTAAAATTAAAATAATGTTTAAAACTGCTTTTCACAAGATTGAAAAAAGCTATTTTAAAAAAGCTGATATATCAAAATTGTTGTATTTTACAGCTCTTACATTATAAATAATAATGAATCACCTTTGAGGGAATAAGGGTATCTTGGAAAAAGAAGTTGCTTGGCAAAGAATTTATTGAGTACAAAAATGGTTTGTAAATGGAGATTGTGTTTTAAAAATTCAAGTTGTTTTGTCACTTGACATGCACTGGAAATGATAGTGGTAAGGTTGGTTCCATATCAACATGATATATCAGGAATAGATCCCTGCTGTACACAGTTAAAACAAAACCCATATTAATTTGGATCTGATAGAGATATTTTTGTGATTTTTTTAATTAAAAGGCAATTTCTTGTCCAAATCACAGCTAGCAATATACCACTGTATTGAATTAGATCTATCTCTTCCTCATCTCGCATATGAAATACAGGAGAAGCAGAGTTAATATTCACAGTCAGCTGTGAGCAGAGAGAGCTAACAAGAATATATTTTCCTTTCCTAGACATACAACTGTCATCATGTAAAATTCAAAGTCCTTATGAAGGGAAAGAGAAGGATACTAATTGCCTCCAAAAGCTGTGCCCATGCTGCTTCTCGGGATATTTGCTGCTAAAGACTTCAAACCAAGACATACAGTAGGTGGGATGTTCCCTTTGAGTGACTAATAAATTCACCTTAATGGTATGTTTTCTTCATGGCACATGATACAAGGTTTCCCGTGGTTAGACTGATGCAAGTTGGGCCTTGTAAGAAGGTAAGTTACTTTGATGGTTACAGCTGGGGTAGAGTTAATTTTCTTTGTAGTAGCTATTATGGGATTTGTGCTGAAAACAGCGCTGATAATGTGGGGATGTTTATTTCTTGCTGAGCTGTGCTTGCACAGCATCAAGGTGTTTTCTGCTTCAGACTCTGCCCCAACAGCGGGGAGGCTGGGGGTAAACAAGAACTGGGTTGGGGACAGAGTCATGATAGCTGACCACAGGTGACCAAAGGGACATTCCTCACCACATGGCATCACGCTCAGGATTCCTTGCTTGGGGAAGAAGAAAGAAGCAGAAGATTTTCAGAGTGATGCCATTTGTCTTCCCAAGTCCCTGTTACATGAGACGGAGCCCTGCTCTCCTGGAGATGGATGAACACCTGCCTGCACATGGGAAGTGGCGGATGAATTGGGACACTTGGTAGAGTTCCCCGTTTTGGTATGCTTGTGTGCACAACTTTTGCTTTCCCTATTAAACTGTCTGTACCCCAATCCAAGATTTTTATCACTTCTACCCTCCCCATTCTCCTCCTCAGCCTGACGGGGGAGAGTGAGCGAGCAGCCATGCAGGGCTTGGCTGCAGGCTGGGCTTAAACCACAACCCTTACACACGAGGGTGCAGATTATCTCCCGTTACTAGCAAGCACATCTCAGTGCTGACTAGATTCCAGTGGTTGCCTGAGAAACATGAACAATACACTTTTTACACCTGGGGCACTAAAAATGAGATCTCATTATATCCCATTATTATAATGGGCTACAGAATGCCAAGAACATATTAAACACAGTAATGAATATAACACAACATAGAGAGTAGTTTCAATTCCAACTGTTTAGCATAATTCTTGTAAGACTAACTATAAAATTATCTGACTACTTTTAAAAAATTACTTTACTTATTCTCTCTTTTGTTTCAATTCTAATTATTTCCTGAGTTAGCTAGAAAATTATTCTGCCTTTTTTTTTTCTTTTTAATACAGTATTTGAGCTGAAAAATATTACAGGCTACATCCAGAAGAAAATAAAACTGTTGTATATCCTCATATGAAAGAAAGTGGAAACAAACCACATTCAATACTGTATCCTGGTCACTCTTGAATGACTTTAAACCATTTCAAACATTGACATTTTAAAAAATAAAGAAGTAATATAAATATAAAAATAACACATTCTTTCCTAAACTATAACTTGGTTCATATTCATGCAAGAAGTTTGAAACAGGCTAATCATGTTTAAATACCTGGTTTGTGTTCACTGGAGGGGGCAAGCAAAGGAAGCAAAGCAGCACAGTCAGAGGATGACAATGATGATATTAGGCAGTGATTTTCATTACAGAGACATGTAAGAGAACTGAGAAGTTTTTTTGAGTCAGGGAAATCTTGTAGGGAAAAAAGAAGCAAAAGTGTTCAAGTATACTCAGTGGTTTGACTATTCCTATTGAATAAATAGTATTATAGATAGCATAAAATTATTAAATTGTCGTAAAAATAAGACCCTACTTGATTTCCTATGCACCATTAATCAAGACTAAGCACCCCTTAAGCATGCAAATACACCCTCTTCTGCTCACATTTTCAAGAAGACTTAATAAAACTCACAGAGTTCTGAATATAAGAATAGAGTAACTAGACCAGCCAGAAAGAGGCTACTATCTGAGAAAGAAGAGTACTAGCTACTTTCTAAAGAGAAATCTGAATGTGTTTCAATGTTTTTCCTAATTCCATATAGTAAGTAATGTTTTTTAACAGTTTGTCAAATGGGAAGTAAACATTGCCAGAAAATTAAAAAGGGGGTCAACGGTCATGTCAATCCTTAGAGTGGTACGTCCTTTCATGTTGCAAACCTTGGCTTGACTGCACTGAAAGCATTAGAGCTGTCATACCCAATACACAGACCTTAACTCTATCAGTCACAATGAAGTCTTTAATGAAGGTATAATTTTGTTTATTTTGCAAATCTACACATTGGACTACACATTATTGATTGCAGCCAGCTGAGCTGCAAAGCTTGGATAATGAAGTCTGTGCAACTAAACCAATCCTTAAGAAATATAGGAGTAGAAAACCCATCCCCTACATATCTGCATTACAGGAATCTGATTTACAAACTGGCAAATCAAGTCTAGTTTTGGTGACTGCAAGCAAATAAGAGTAGGCAAGTTGTGTCATATAGCATTCATGATATTTACTTGATACTTGATATTTGTTAGCATTCAAACACAAATTTTTGCTTGGTGAGATGAATTAGTTGCTTGAAAGTAGTCACTTCCCAAATTGCCTTTCTGTTCTCAGTCTTATCATTTTAAAATGGCTGTCTTTCTTATACCAGTTAAAGACAATTTTTCATAGCTTAATGTAGTCCTTTAGCATCTATCTGGACAGCAGGGCGCTATGTAATGCAAAATTTACTATATATTCAAGAAAGAAAAGGGAGATACCCATTTATTTTTCTAAGGTATTAGTTCAAATTTTAAGTATTTGTCAGATTCAGTCAGCCAAGTTCAATGTTTGCTAGTTTACTTTAGCCGAGAATCAAAAAAGAACATTTGGTATCCCAGTGCAAAATAAACTTCGGTTTACACCTCATTTTCATCTGGTATTGATCATGATAAGAAGTAATCTCATTTGATGCTAAAAGATAAACTGGCTAGGAGTTGGCTTCTTCCTAGAATAAGAGTAAAGAGGGAAGTACAGCATTCTGGACTTTTCTTCTTCCTCCTTTCATCTTCCACTCAATCTATATTTTATTTGCAGTGACATGGTAGATAAAAACTCTTTATAAATTTTTTTACAAATTATACTCTAAGAAAAAGATCTCTATTTCTCATACCCTTATTTTCTTAAGTGTTCCTATTTTATTACTACAATTTACTTTATTATTCCGATCTTATCCTCTATTTTGTTTTCCTTTAGTATGATCATCATTTTCATACTGCCAGCACTTATTATTGCAGTTCAGTGTAGTTCATGAAGAGCCACTCACATCTCTTTCTTAATTGTTCTGCAGTTATAGCCTCTTTTAGAGGTGCACTGCTAGGTGGTTTTCACACCTCTTTTTTCACAAGTTTGAAATTTCTAACAGGCTTTTTTTCTTTATTTTGGAGTATGAATCATGTCAGTACAGAGCTCTGCTGCATCACAATGCTGCATTTATAGACAGTAAATTGTAGGAATTCAAATGTGCTTCTCCTTTCTAATATGTTATCTCTGGTTCTTATTCTTCATGATTTATTTTACTCCTCACAGTTCACATTAATCTAGAATTTATCCATTCTCAGCTAAACTTAGATATTTATATTCTTGACTATTTGACCAACAGCATCACACTTGCTGTGCAACTTGCTGTTATCAGAGACCACATGAAATTCTTTACCAATTACTGCATACATAAATAAAAGAGTAAACTAAAATCCTGATATGATTTCTACTATTTGGGACAAAAAAACTCTTCCAAACAGAGTTTTACAAGTTATTTATGTTAGGCTCTGCAGGTTTTCTTTTTTTTTTTTAATTATTTTCTTGAGAGAAAGAAATTAATGGCATGATATTCCATCAATATTTTAAATTTAGATTTGCAAAATAGAAATAAGAAAAGAGTTAACAGCTATTTCTGTGTATGATGAGAAGTATCAAGAAATTGGAAAAAAGTTAATGCATAAAGGCAAAAAAATTAATTCCAGATCAAGAAAACAAACCTGCTCAGTATAAATGACCAAAGTAGTAGTGAGGAGAATGGAGAAGAGATATCACTAAGCCAGAATAATAATAAATCCAACCTAATTAGATTGACAGCATAGCACAGAGGAAGAAACAGACCCTGTTTAAAGGAATTTTACTGCTTCATACAAAATAATTTCTCTTTCAACTATATAAAATTCTCACATTCCCAAAACAAAAGCATCTTAAAGTTTGGCTCAGAAAGTCAACACAGAAGTTGTCCTTTCATCACTGTTAATTGAACTCTCGAGCCCAAATCTTGCATGCTGTTAGGTTTCTAGTCACTCAGCAACCAATCTGTCATCTTTACTCCAGTTATAAAAAGTTTTATCACCTTCCCACCTTTAACTAAGGTTTTCTATCCTTTCACTATGCTTCTGTGCTGGGAAATAAACCAGGAGCTGCAGAAAACCCCTACACAACCCTCCAGTTTAAAACACTTAGAACTTGTATAGCAAGTACTTTATGCCCAGAACAGCTGCTGGCAGAGAAATTGGCTCCGATCTTACCTCCCACGTCTTCGGTAGCTCAACCGTTTCCGCTGGGTAGTTGTTTATTTCTCTTTTCCTTTCATATCCCTGACCTTTTTTTCTAATGTGTTGAGCTGAGTTTGGAGCCACGGTGATGAATGAGATGTGATCATGAGAATCACAGTGAGGGTGCAGCGTGCAGGGCTGTTTCTCGGGCAGCATAGTAGCAGATGGAGGAGGGGGGAAGTGGAAATCTGACAGGTTTAGCTTGCTGACAGCCCATGTTTATAGACTCTGTAAAGAATACAGATGAGACAGAGGAAAGGCAGAGACGACAATGACATAATAAATCTTAGCCCTAGTGTTTTCAGTCCAAAAGAGTAAGGAAATAAAATCAAGTTTGGGATGCTGTTAATGGTTAGGCTGCCACAGAACTGAAGCTCTTCACTCTCTGCTTCTTTAGATGAGATTAATAGATATACTCCACTCCACTCCACTGTACTTCTGCCATCTGCACTGAAAATTGCAGCCCTCTCCCCCTTAACTAAACAAAAAATAGCTATTAAATTTATTAGCTTAACAAAAAATAGTTTAGCTAATAAATGAGTTAGGCATTCTAGTTCAAATAAATGGGGTAATAAATCTACATAGATTAAAATAAATAAATAAATAAATAAATAAATAAAGTGGCAGAATGAAGACCAGCCTCTATTCTGAAAGCAGCAGTCAGTTCCTCAGCTCCTTCAGATACTGTGTTGTTTGGCTTCAGTGGAGCCATGCCAGTTTATATCAGGTGAGGTTATTTCTTTTTGTTTTCACTTCTGAAAGATTCCGAGTAAATTTCAAGTAAATTCTAAACTGCTAAATAAAGAATACAAGATTTTTTCTAATATCAAATTTGAAAATGTTTAGAACTTTTTCCTTCTCCAATGTTCCTGATACAGTAGAAGTTTCTTTCACTGTTTTGAATACATACATCAAGAACAAGACTTTTTGTAATGCAACTGGATTTTTAATAGGTTACATCATGCAGTTAGACTTTTTTAAGAACTGCTCTCATTTCTCAGGTTACACTTATTCCTACAAGAGCTACAACTTTTCACACATCTCCACTGTGAAAAAGAAAAAGAGCAAGAATATAAGCTATCCCTACAAAATATTTTCATTTTTTTAACCGGTTATCACCAAGCAAAAAAAGACAGTTGAAGTAAGACGTCTTCTGTCTAGATTCTGGAAAAGACAATATTGATTTCCTTCTAAGAAGCTGTAAAGTCTGGATCCATCTTCATTCATCTGAGTCCAGAGCTAGGAATGGAATATTTAATATTCACCTTGCTGCCTTTGGTAGATTACCACGTTATTGAATGCAATAAATAGAAGGCCATTATACCCAAGTGAACTAACAGAAGAGATCAAAGAGCCCATCAAGGACTTTAATTTAGGCAGAAGAATCATACTGAAACACACTTGTGTTTTCCCCTTTGTCTTCCAATAGCAACATCTGCTTTCAGGCCTAGTATCATGTTTTTAATAGCTTATTTGCTAACTGGAAGCTGTTTGTTAACTTGTTCAGCATCCAAAATTATGTCTAATCCACACCAAATCAGTTCAGCTATCTATCAGCATGTGAAAGTGCAGCCAGCACAATCTTAGATATGTAATGTAGTGTGTGAAAGGCAGAAATGCACGGGATGAATAGCATCGTTTCCAATAACCTGCCTTTAGAGCCAAGGCATTTTTGTTAGAGCATGGGCTAAATTCATAGAAATTAAAATTGAGAAAAGGAGCAGGTTTTCATGAAAATCAGACTTCTTTAAGGTATGTAAAAATCCAAGAATAATCACTAACTGTTTTTGAGAGAGAGAATGATTCTCTTCCTGAACTTGTGGGGAGGCAAGGGTAGAGGGAGGAGGGAAGACTTCTGTCTTAAAATCTCAAAAGATTACATACTTCTCTCAAAAGTCAGCAAAGTAGCAAAGTATCATTTTGATACATATGAACAGTTTGTTAACTTACGGAATTAAGCAAGTTTAAGCGGTTTATCCAATATCTCCAAAAAAAGACAAGTGCAGAAGCCCTGACTTCTGATTTCCTGATCCAATTCTGAAATGATGCTGCATTAGACAAGCCTCCTTCTAACTGCTTGTCCTGAACCCTCAGCTGCTGTATTAAATGCTATATACTTATCAGCTCCATTAAATTTAGGCAGAATAATTTTATTTCATCTAATACCTGTAGATAAACAATGACAAAACAACAAAAAAAATTATCTAAATGAAATTACATTTATTGTTATTGCTTCCTTTGGTACACTTTTAAAATGCTGTCAGCTCTTCTCCTATGGAAATAAGGAAGATGTGAAAAAGAAAAAAGTTAAAAAAAATGTTATATAAATAGACATAATAATGTAAATACATTAAGTCAAAAAAAACAAGCCAGCAAACACTCACAATTAATAAATTTACATATCTGGTACTAAGCAGAGAACCAGCCTTGTATATAGTCTCTTGAAACTACTGTCAATTATTACAGTTATGTAGTTCAATTTTTCATGTACATCTACAGCTGAAAATTGTCAAATTGATAAGCTAAGCCTTCTTGTCTGACTGGCTTCAGCCTTTGCACCATTTCTTATAAACAGATTGCAATAAGGAAGACAGATTCTGTGATTAGTTTGGGAAATGGGGAAAGAAGGCAAACAAATTTTTACAATTATTCCTGTGCAGTCATAATTCTATCTCTTATGATCTGCTAACATGTGACAATAATGGCCCTTAATACCCATGCCAGACCTTCCTCTGCTCTCCATTAGTCTCATAATTCTACACGTCAAAACAAAAAAAGTAGCTCACACAAAGAGATGAAAAGAGCATTTTTTCTCCTGACTGGTAATGATTTTTAAAAGCATATGCATCTTCCTAGCATCTTGAGAGTATAAAAACAAACCTAACCTCTACAGTCAAGAATCCTTATGTTTTGTTCTTTGCTTATCAAAAATTTCTCTCTGGGGGTGTAGTTGAACATCAAGAAAAAAATTCTGGTAGAAAAATACATTGTCTACCCACCCAAAGTCAAGCTGTCATCTCAGCTGAGGATGCTGACATTCAGTGTTACATTCAGATGAAGACAAATGAGTGAGACTGCTGCCTAATAGGACTACCATCAGTGGAACAGTTTCATTTCAAACCTGGAGACTAGTTCTATTCTTATGCTAAAAAAAACCACAAAATTTTGACCCTTTCCAAACTATTACCTAAACAGATCTCTCTTACTCTATGTAGGATGTTAAATTCAAACACTGCAAGTGTTATTATATTAAAATTGGGGACTAGGAAGGGGTCAGTTTGAGGTTTATATTACCTGGTCATTCCACTTAAAAATGGAGAAGGACAAAGAAACCTACTTGAGTGGAGTTAGCTAACTAATATGTAATTTTCTAAAAAGAGTTTTGTTCTTGTATTATCAAACAGCTGGAGTTTACAAACAGCATAACTGTTACCAGATCATGCACGGCTCTGTAGAATTATCTAATCTCCAAACAGGAGCTAAAAAAAGACTTTCCCAGCAAGCTGAAGAGCATCTAAACAATTCAGTGAGATCTCAAATCACAGCCTTTTTTTCACAATGTCCTAATTCTTGACAACACTGCCAAGCTAGCACAGCCAGTCTTTCTCTGAAAAATCTTCTAGCAGTGTCACGGAAAGGAACAGCCTGACCCCTAGAAGATACTCTGAGGGAGGAATAGAACAGAAGAAGGCTGTGCATACTAGATTGCAAACGAATGAAGACATCCTCAAAAGGGCTTCAGAATTAAGTGCAGTAAGTTCACTCATTCTAGTGTGAAGGCACATCAGAGGAAGAGCAAGAGGTGCATATCAGAATGTGCATCAACTTCCTGAGGCACTGCCACAGCCCAGTGAGAGAAGAGACCTCATTGCTCTTCTTTTTCTATCCCATATGAGGCAGGATTCACCAAAGGAATGAGGTTTACTTATGGAGGAAGAGTTAGCACACACAAAATTTCAGAAAATGTTATTTGCATGAGACTGTACTTACTTTCAGTTTTAGTGATTTTTTTTTTTTTCCTTTATTCCTTAAGAGTAAGGGAAAAATATTTTTGGACTAGCTGCAGTTTGGGAAAAAAGAAATCATAGCCTTCCAACCTCATTTTCAGAGAGCAGACTAAACTCTCCCTTCTTTTTTTTTTTTTTTTTTTTTTTCCCTGTACTTATTAAGAGTTTGACTTACAGAATATAGGTATATAAAAAGGTATAGAAAATCTACCAGTTTCTGAAAGATCAGACAAAAAGGAACTGGTTGGGAAGTTTTCATCCAGGCTGCTAATTTTTGACTGGACATTCCGCTTAGTGCAGTATTTGATATTGTTATAACCAAAAAGAAAAGCTTGGGTGTGAAATTTATTTACAAATTTATGTGTTACATTAACACACATTACCAGCTTTCACAGATGAAATAGAATCTGAACGCAGCATGAAAAATAGAGCTGGAACTCATTAAATCAGTTCAAAAAATATTGCAGCATAGCATCCCTGTTGGAAAATCTGAATTTGATGTTATCAGCTTTCTCAAAATAAAGTGTTAATGATTTCTCTTATGAACTTCTAGCATATGAAACAAACTTAGACAATCTGTTTTCTCAAGAACAGATGAAAATTATTTCACATATAATAAAAAGAATAAAACTAAGACAGTAACATTAACATTTTTCCCATTCTACCATTTAGTCTGTGACTTTTAAACCTTTTCAACAGCCTTAAAAACATGCAATAATGTTTGTCTAAACACATAGGGAAATCTTCAGAGTAAAGTCTCAATAAGTCAGACTTCACTCTCAAATTTTTCCTCATTAAGGTATTGATGATTTGTCCCAGTATGAACAACAATGGTACGTCTCCATGCTAATAACGGAAACTGTTTTATATCCATAAGAATATATAGGTGTATATATGAAAATTACAAACAGTACTATCAGTATATTACAAGCACATGTACACATATATAGTACATATATATGCACTTATATATACAAGTTTAAAGCAGAATAGAATACATATAAGTTGAGATATTAGCAAAATATGCAATATAAAATCACAGCTAAGTTATAAAAACACATGCTCAAGCCCATTGCTAACACAGACTGGTGTTATTTTGGCAACTATCTCACAAAAACTTAAAACACAATATGCAATAGCACAAACCATGGATGTAAAATTATTTTTCAGCACAGCTAGCCTGCATGCCATTTTAAAATCTAGAAGTGAGTATAAAGGTAAAGAAGAATTTATCAGAAACTTTTCCCCATTGGAGTTTAGATTCCATATAGTATATAAAGAGGATATTGTTTACTATAGGGTAATAAAAGAGTAATCATAAAATACTCCTGTTTACATCCTTGGATCTCACTCTATTTTTTGAATATATTTTATTTACCTGGAGAAAATGGATGGTCTTTAGGATTGGGCCAGATCAGACAGCTTTAAAAGAGAGAATTGGAAACAGATCTTAAACATATATTTATTTACTCAGACTTTTTCACTTTATTTATCCAGGATACTTACAGTTTGGAAAATCAGCAAAATCCTTTAGCTGTAATAAAATAAGTATTTTTTCCATCACCTATTTCTTCTTTACTTTGGTATATTTTGTGTATAAAAATGTGAAAACTGCAGTGTACAGTACTTTAATAAGAATGAACACTATATTAATAATTCTACTATTTACTTTCCAGTTGTGAGCCAGCTCCACATTACAGAGAATCAACTCATTCCTGAGCCACTTGCTGAATGACAACAAATGCTGACACTGCCTGCCTTGGACCCTTCTCCAGTTGTAGGCAAATATCAAACAGACTTTAATTATGACTTATTGTATCATGAAGTCCACTATTTAAATACTCCAGTCCTGTGTGAATTTTAGTACACAATGTTCAAGTCAGCACACACAGCACTCAGTTGCTGTCAAGAGAAAAAAAAAAGCCAAAATCCGCTAAAATTCAAGCCAAAGTATATTAATACACAGGACAAGAAGAATATGAAAGTCTTTTTCTCATATCTGAAACGTGTATAACTGGCATTATTACAGCTTGCCTATTCCATTATATGTATATATATATATATATATATCCTGGAGTGATGGGCTTCATTAATGATAAATGCCATGAATATACAATTTAACTCACTAAGCAGCATGAGTACCCGCAAAAGCAGACAGAAATAACTAAAACAGTTTTGTTATGTAAAGCAAAGTTTTTATGCAGCTAGGAAAAGTTTCCTACACTGCAGAAATAATTAAATGTCTAAATTACAATTTTGTTTTATTTTGATTACTTGCTATTGTAACTATTTCTTACTTATCACTGTAAGAACTTTCTGTGTAAATAGCTGGTCCTTATGAATATTGTCATCCTTTGAAGACCTGGAGAGGAAGACAAGACTGCACTAATCTCCAGAAAGTAGCTATAAAAAGCCGTAATATAATGAGTACTTCTTATATATTCCTGTATGAATCTGTTTCTTCTAACAATTTCTAAAACTAATATACCATATCTTCAATAAAAATACAAAGCAAAATTAATATCATTTCGCCATATTTCCTTTACCTGGCTCCTTATATGAATGAAATGACAACATTTAGGCACCTCGTTTATTTATCCTTCACTGATGCCTTTGAAGAAAGCACATAATCTTTGAATGATTGCTCTGAAAAAGAAAACAAAATGTCTTTTGTTTTTCCTCATATTTTTTATCAACAGGAAGTATTTGTCGCTACAATTCTTCCTATTTGGTCACAGAGTACCAAAAAATTATTCTCATTTCTCCTTGAAGTTAAGAGGACTGTCTACATGTCTTGAAGTCAAAGTGAGAAAAAATCCAAGAAGCTGAAAAACCCCAGAATATTTGGGGAATTTGTGTGCATGTAAAGCAGAAAGCTTTTTAAAAAAAGAATCACAAATGAAACTTCTTGGTTCAAGAACTAAAAGACATAGTTGCAAGTTTCCGTGACCCTTTCAAAAACTTGAATTATGGCTATGAAGAATGAGAGGAAAATGAAAAGATTGATCAGGCTGCCAGTCAAATTTTGGCAATAATTATGCAGAATTAGTTAAAACACCTGCCAGATTCTACAGTCTCATCCTTATTCTGAAACTGTCTAGCTGTAAAACCTACACTTCTAAGTCATGCCAACAAATATTGAGAAACATTATGTCTCATTGATCACATACTTCCCTTCCTAAGCAATGTTTACATTTCCTGTACTTCACACATGGCTAAAACCAGTATTTTTGGATGTATGGATTGTGTGTCTCTTGTGGAGAGAAGACTTTACATATTTGAGCAGGATGTACATTTCTGGGGTACCTACAGGACATTAGAGGATCAAATGCTTAACTGTAAACTCATCTGGATAGACAACTAAAAGAAAATAAAACTCCAGTATGTTCTGGCACTTACTTACAGGTCAGTGAATCAGTGAACCTCAAATCAATTAAAATTTGGTGAGCTGTAATGTTCAAAACATCAGCACTTAAACATTCAGGAAAGTGTCTGCATTACAGGAAAGTTATTATTCAGCTACCACTTGTCAAGTCTGATAAATGGCCATCCCTTTTGGCTTACTAAAATGCATTACCACAGGCTAGAGCTAATATCACCAGACAGAAACTGGTAAGGCTATGCCCTACGTGGGAGAAAAAAATGTAACATGCATTTCTATGTATAAAGTAACAAAATGAGAAGTAATAATCATTCACATGCTTTACACATTATATATGGAGACAAATACACTGATATTTCTTAACTATATGAATAATTCCCATTAAGTAAATGAATAACGTTTTTAGAACTCTGTGTTATATACTGTTACAACACTTCATTATGACTTCACTGTCTCACATATTTAGTTTTATGAGATGTGAAAAATGATGTAGCTGCATCTTATTAAATTAAATTAGACACCACATGCAGTTTAAGCAATTGCTGTAATTATACTGTAATTTCTAAAATACGTATAATAGGAATACACAAATGATATAAAGCTCATTTTTATATAAACAGAGTAATTAATACAGAAATATCAAATTCTCTTGACTGTCAAAAACAATATGCTTGCAAACTTTAGGAATGGCTGGCACAGTGCCTTCAAAGACTTTAGAAGAAATTGGGTAATCAGTTTTCAGCATAATTAACATATGCATACAGCATACAAATGAAATTCAATATGTATTATAAAACAAACACTCTAGGATATGAAGCTGATTCACCATTTGTTTTTTCTCTGGATCATAAAGACTAATTGTAACTGTGCTCATTTGAATTGGAAAAAAGTCAAAATCTCGCTACTAGAATGCAAAATGTTGGACCACTTCTACCACATCTGTGTTTTATTTTGATGGTCAAATTTTTACCATGCACAGCTCAAGCTGGACAAAATTTCAGAGAAAACAGGTAAGACTCAGGTAAGGTGTATGAGTTAACACTGAGCTTTTCCATTTTCTCAGAGGCAGCATCACCATTACTTTAACCAGTGTTACACCAACTTAAAACTGTCCAGTGCAATAGGAAGTCAAAGCATTTGTGTATATTAGAAGGCAAATGACAGCCATTTAAAAGGGAATTTGTGTACCCAGGCCAAAGAAACTATGAAGGTGACGGATAGAAAAGGAACAATACAAAATTCTGTTCTGTATTTTATATTATGGGGTTCACTTCACATATTGTACAGGTTCATTTGAATAAACACCGTGTTAGGTGTTGCAAGTGAAGCCCCACTTGTCATTACTTAGTCAGCCATATTACTGAGTGTTAATGTGGAAGCACAGAGATTATCCTATATCTATATTTTTTCTTTATTGTTAGCTTTCAATTTGGCTTTCCCAGGAATCCACACTATCAGAGTGGTGCATTTTTTCTACCTGTTGGAGCATTTTGAGAGAAAGGACAGCAGTTTAGAGTCATTTTGTAATGATTTTTTTCATCCCGGCCTGGAGAATATCCATACTGCTCATTTATGCTGGTCTCCTATGACTACATTAAAACCAACAGTCCTAGATACTGCAGGGCAATTGCTTTTTAACTAGAGACTAAGTAGAGACTAAGGGACACAATAGGAATTCACAATAGGAAATTTTTTATGTTTGCTCTACAAACTTTTCTTGTTTTTCTATGCAAATCTTTCAAGAATTCATGGTTATAGAGAAATTATCCTTGAGCAAAATGTGGAGAAACGTAGAACTGGTTACAGAACTTGACTGATATTCTACGTTTCTATATCTCAATCAGTGACAGATAAGCTGTATAGAAAAAAATACATCATATGAAACTTTCCACAAAAATCTTTCAAAAAAGGAAAAGTTTTATGAAATCTGGAAAATAGATTCTGTAGTTTATCTATGGTACAAATGCTGCTTTTAGGGAAAAGTACTTTATAATCACTTCTGCCTGACGATCTGGTAGAAACTGAGTTCCTGAAATGTCATGATTATATTCACTTGCACTATTTCAATTGAGAAGAGTGTCCTTCACAAGCACACATCTTATTTACAAGCACTGTCTGTTGTAGTACACCAAACAGAAAAATAGTCATCTTTATCATGATTTTATAAACATAAACCATGTAAAACATGCAAAGTTTAACCAAACCACTTGTCAGAACTCATACAAGATGTATGTAGCAGAGCCAAACTTAAGACAATCAAGTTGCAAATCAGTGCCTTAGAATATGAAAGAGTGTTGTGGCCCATAATTTTATTATTTGAAATAACATGTTTTATCCCTATGTGTTCCCCTATTCCTGCCCCGAAATGGTTCTTCCCCTAGTCATATCCACCCCAAGTACCCATCCGTCAATGTATCTCCTCCCCTTGTTCCAACCCTTTTCCCCATCCATCACCTAAACCCTGCCCCTCTTTCCAGACCCTTCCATGTCCATCCCCACATGGGCCAATCCCTAAAGTGTCCCCCCCCTTGGAAATCCCCTAATCCTCAATGTCTCATTGGCCCATGTGACCCTTTATCTCCTCCCCTTATCCCCATTGGCCCCTTACTGGTTATGTAAGTCCTTTAATTCTCCTCTCTTCCACCCCCAGAGATGTTCTATTGGTTCACATGTTATTCCCGCCCCTTGATTTTTGGTTGTATAAAACCCTTTGCAACGGCAGGGCTTGGGGCTCTTTTATTCTGTTCTTTTCGTGGACGATAAGCTCTCCTGGATTTACAGAGCTTTGGAGCCTCCTCTCTCCTCTTTACTTCTTCCTGACTGTGGGCCTCCTGTGTAGAGCTGTGGCTCTAGGTTCCGCCACTGCGCAACATCTGCTGTGGCGGTTCCCCACACTCGACTCGGCCTGACCGGAATTTGTGGGTGATCTTAGAACTAGCCGGGTTCTGGAGGGCTGCCTCAAAAAAGAATTTTCAGAAGTCGTATTGTTAGAGATCCATCTGTAATCTACAGGATCTCCACTGATATTTATCATGGTTTCCTTCTTACTTGGTTTACCAATTCAGCTGATCTTTTAAGGACAAAGAAAGACAGAAAAATGAAACCAATCATCTACTTATTTCTGCAGTAATATATACCAACTGTATTAAATCCTAGGTAAAATTCTCTGAGTTTCCGTAAATTTGTTATGAGCTGCATACAATGTGAAACTGTTTAAAACTACCCATGCTTTGTAATGAGCTACATAAAACATGTAACTATTTCAAAGGAGGTTTAAGGTTAAAATCTAAAATTAATACTAAACAACTACAAAGCACTTTACCAATCTCTGAAAAGGAAGTTAAGTGCAATTAAATCTGTGATTCATGAAAAAGGAAGTGACTTGCCCAAAACTAAGGAAAAAGTCAATGGAACAATATCATACTCCAATGCCCTACTCAAGAAACATAAAAGTAGGGCAAGTTTTGTTCTGATGGACAAGTGATAATTTTCTGAATGGGAACAATCTAGTTTTACCTGAAACCTCTTGTGCTTTTTTTCTTTATTGATATGCCAGCAGACTTACTGTCAATTGGAATCACTTTTGATTTGCTTCTGGCAGAGGACAAAAGCACAGAAAGTCATCAGAGGAAAACAAAAATGTAAAAAGGAAGCTAATACATTTTGATCTTATAGCATCAGCTTTGAAAAGACCTTTCTGTATGGTCCTTGTTAATTCAGTATTATGTGACTAATAAATAGTTTAATCTTTAGGAAAAAACTTGTCAACGTTTGGAGGGTACTTGAGGGTTATATTAGAGTACTTATCTGAGCACGCAAGACAAATCCTTCAGTCTGCTTTCTAAGTGCTTTTTTCCCTGTTTTTCAAAAGAGACAGTGATAGACTGTTTGAGACTCCTCATATTCTGCTGGAAAACAAAATATTTAGAACATCTTAATTCACTAGTATCCAGGAAAAGGTTTTGCATGGTTATCTATTTATCTTCTCTAAAAAATCCAGACTGGTAACTGTTTAATATGTGTTGGTCAATATTGAGCTATGCAGAGATGTGGTTGACATATTATGAAAATCTATAGCCAGTGGGCTTAAATTCACCTTACATCCCATAACAAGACAAAGTATGCACACAGAACACAGTCCCACAGCTGGATTTTAAACAAATGGCAATCCATTGGAGAGCCTTTTTTTTCCCTCTAAACACTACAAACTTCTCTTCTCATAGATTTCAGGCAGCCTGAGGGCAAGCAAGGTTGCTCGTCAATTTATAACCAAGTTTATACCTGTAAGGTCCCATGGGGCTCTAAGACTGAAATGAATGTCCATTTCCTTTATGCTGCACTTGGGCTTTTGAGACTCATGTCCTCTGGGTGCATTAATGCTGTCTGAGACTCATTAATATGGCAAGACAGGAATTTTAAGTGATGGGCTGTGAGATGTTGCACTCATTTTAGGATTCTAACAAGTAGTTTCACTAAAGGTCTCTGTACAATTAATTCTGCAGTACTCTTAATAGAAATATATAACAAAAATACAGCAAAGACAAATTACTGTCAAGAAGTAAAGGCAATTCCAAGCACAGTATTAAAAAAGAGTAAGAATTCAACTAAGAGAAGAACAAGTTTAGTTTTAACACTTACAGGTAACTTCCCAGCAATTCACTTTCATCCAGCACCATTCTTCTCTCTTGCCTGTTCCTACTGATACACTTCAAATGCCTCTTTATTTTCAAAATATGGTTCATATTATTTTCCTTTTCCAAATCTTTGTCAGTACATTTCTTACCCTGTTTCATTAGGCATCTCACTGCCATAAAATCATCTAGAGAGAACAGGATTCATTTTTAGAAGAAAGACAATTAGTCAACTGAACAGTTACAAGAAACTGAATACCTTCTGCAGGATTCTATGTCTCCTTTTCCTTTCTAACCAGTTCAGGAGAGCAAAAGCAGCAGGAACCGTAACACTCAGTATAAGAATTCACAAAAAGGTAGACAAGACATTAAAATTCCAGCAAAATATTTACTGACTTCAGAGTCCAAATTAGCTGAATGACCTACCAGCTCCAATGGATTTCAAATGTTGCCCTTAAATACAGCCTTACTATATGCAAAATCAGGAATCTTATCAAGACTTTACATATTTACTCAACTTGTGTCTTTGGAAGTCTTGTAGATTTTGGTTTTGGAAGAGAATATTCACTTGAGGATCTTAGAAGAGAGCTAAATACCGTTCTACCCATTAGGGAATTTAAAGTAGGAAGGTTATTAATGCTACTGAAGGACCGAACATACGTGTTAAAAGAAAAAGGCAGATGTAGCAAAATATTTTACTTCTTGGCATAAACCATCATAAATACATAAATATAACCTCCATACATATGAAATCTTTTCCACAGAAAAATACAGGTTGGGTAAAGAACCCTCTGTCCAAACTCTTGCTAAAGTACAGCTAATTTCAAAGAGAAATAAAATTGTTCTGTGTCTCGTATTTCTTCCAATTTTCTTGATAAACAGCCCTGTAGTATAACATGCATTATAATATCCCCTTTTTCTCTCAGACAAAATTCTTTAATAATGCAGTACATGGTCTTGGTATTTTCTCTGTGTGAGCTACCAAAAGCTTTCTTTTGTAAAAACAAATCTGAAGACCACAGCAACAATAAATTTAATGATGATGTAGGTGAGAGAGAATCACAAAATAAAGAAAATGATGTTTTAATTATGAAAACTTAACTAGGATAAAATAAGCAAAACATAAAAATAAACCCCAAAATCAAACCAAATCAAACAAAAAAAACCATAATCTCCTAGAACACAAAACAAAGTAAAAAAATCTTCAAACAACAACCTCTTCCCCAAACCAAACCAAATCTCCTGTTCTCCCCCCCAAAAAAATTATTTGTCTGTCCTGTCAAATGACTTTTGTAATAAATTAAAAAAAAAAATAAGTGGATATTTCTGTGATGCTTTTGATCTTACTAACAGGACATCTTCTACTGTCTAAGAAAAGCCAGAACACAAATAATATTAATCACATGTTGAGTTTCATTCTTTTTGTCTTTGTCTCACAACCACTTCTTCCTAAGACAGTACAGGCAGTATGTGAACTGTGGATGTACTGCGTCTTTATCGACTCATAATTTTCCCATTGGCAACAACTCAGATCCAGAGACTGTGACCAATGACTCTGTATCACACAGAGGATTCAGAAGCAGTGCCAGGGATCAGAAATCTCTTTCCACATAATTGAATCTTTTTCAAAACTGTCTTTGAAGCAGGATGTGTTTATTTTCATAGTAAGAGAGGTTAAAATTTGTAAATTTCAAATTTGACAGTAGAGTTTACAGGCCAAAGACTCAGGGTCTCATGGTGATTGCTCTCCATCCTTCATCTGGAAATTGCACTTCCTTCAGCCCAGAGCTCTGTCTATGCACAGGGCATGTGCAGGAAAATTGCTACTCATTAACTGCTAAAATATGTTCTAATATCGTAGAATCATAGAATATTTTGTGTTGGAAGGGACTTTTAAAGGTATCATGTCCAAATTTCCCTGCAATGAACAGGAACATCTTCAATTGGATCACATTGCTTAGAGCAGCATCCCACCTAGTCTTGAATGCTTCCAGAGATGGAGCATCCACAATTTCTCCAGGCAGTTTGTTCCAGTGTTTCACCATCTTCATTGTAAAAACATTCTTCCTTATATCTAGTCTAGCCCTCCTTCAGATAAAACCATTTCTCCTTGTCCTACCATAACAGCCTCTGCTAAAAATTTGTCCGCATGTTTTTTATAAGCCCCTTTCAGATAGTGAAAAGCTGCTATAAGGCCTCAGTGAAGCTTTCTCTTCTCCAAGCTAAACAGCTCCAACTCTTTCAGCCTTTCCTCACAGGGGGATCATTTTCATGGCCCTCTTCTGAACCCACTCTAATAGGTTCATGTCTTTCCTGTGCCAAGTGTGCCTTAACAGATACTTCTGCCCTTGCTGAGGAAAACTAATCTCATTTCTGCTCAACTGACTATGATGCAGCGCACGTTTAAAGAGACTGCTCATGAACACAGACAAATGGCCACAGGATAACAATACTGTATTAAAAAAAAAAATTAAATTTTTATATTCTTGTTTAAAATATGCTTGTGATTCACACAGCTGTAGCAACCATAACATTCACAACCAGCAAAATTAATCTCATGTATCAAGGTAATGACCAACCCCTTAGGTTGATATATAATACCCTCCAGAGTCTTGAGAAATGAGTAGCACATCATTGTGCAAAATATATACATGTAGCAGGCAGAAGCTTGCATGCATAAAATGCGAGAAATTTAGTTTTAAAGCTATATATGAGAGAAATTTTGTCCAGAAAAGAAAACATTGACAAATATAGGTTAATACACTAACAAATGTATGTTAATAACTAGTTACTGCTTCCTTTAAAATTTAAAATTAAAATACCAAACGGGAGATTTTTCTTCTATTTTTTCTATGAATTAATATTCTAATTTGATGAGATTTGTTAATGAAGCATTCCTATACCAAAGTCATCATACTGGTAAAGAAATCAAAAATTTCTCTAAATAAAGATGTGATGCCAATATTACCTATATAAGAATATTCTTTGTCTGCAGTTTCTAGATATCATGCTAAACATTTCCTCTTCCGTTTCTGCTGCTCTCTGCTCTCCCACACATTCATCTACAGAACCAACCAGCCATTTACTGGCATCACTGTTTTATCCATTTTGAGTGCGCTCACATAAAAGCAGGACAGGCAGCATGATCCTTAGTTTCCCTAAATATGAGGGATGGCAGGGGATAACTGTCAATGACGAAAAGAAAAAAGGCGTGGGAAAATATAGGCCATGTGGGAAAGTGGGAGGCCCTGGAGGCCAGTCACTAGATGTATCAAGGAGAAGGGAGTGGCCAAGTTCAGGGCTTCAGGGTTAGTGTCAATATTTAGAAAGGTAATTTTCTTTCTTTTATTTTTTTCTTTCCTTCAAAGACTGTACTCTTGCTGCATTATAGATGCATATAAATAAAAAAGAAGCATTCTATAAACATATAACTTTGTATCTGTCTTAGAAAATGTACTCAGATATCATACACATTCCTTGGAGACTTTGCTGGTCTTTATAATGCTGCTCCCTCATGTAGAATATTGAAAAGCTTGTTTTACAGGACATGTGAAAGCAAAAGAACCTCTGAGGCTGTTTGCATAAATTCATATCTGACACCAGATATTTGAGCAAGCAAGCACAGAAAAGGAGAGATGATGTTGAATGCAGACACTTTTAGGGAAAAATCTTGCTTCTTTGTCCATTGGAAAGCCTTTATATAGCTCAGTAAGCAATCAGGGAGAAACTTTATTGTGCTAGAATCAATAGACATTAATGCAGTGCATTTCTGCCTCCTACGCAATCATCTTGGCTGAAGTGACTTCCATTCAGAACTCCTTTGTCCTTTTCCTTTCATTTCTGGCTTCAACTAATTTCTTCTCTCTTTTCTTGTTTGAATGTTTACATTCAATTAAGCATTTTCTGCTTTATTTATCAGCAGTGTTTGATCTAAATTACAAGAAATAACCAAGGTATAGTCGAGGGCCATTCAGAAAGTCTCATTAGCTTGTTGATTATTTGAGAGAAGGTTTCATTACCATGTAAATAGAAATAGGTTCTTTACTCAGACAGACTAATGGTTAGTGTTCTGTGAATTATGTCATGGAACAATTAAACTCCTCAAAAAGACACATAGCATATGACATCCATATTATACAGACTAGTTACTATTGCCACAAAGAATAAGAGAATAAAAATTGTTGCTGTAATTTTTAAACTGCCACTGACTTTAGTATAATAGAGCTTAAAAGCTCAAATTCAGACTGCACAACAAAAAGATGGTAACAAAATACTCATTTAGAATCACTTCTTTGCATGGGTTTCTTTATGTGTTAACAATAACATACAAGACATTCACTACTGATGTTTCTAGAAGATTTCACTGCAATTCATTTTGGCCCTTGAAGAATAAAGGTCAGGTCTAAGCTAGAAAAACAGAGAAATGAATCGTCAATCCACTGAGAATATACCAGAGCAAAGGAAATATCAGCTGACAAGTTGACACTGTCAAGTCCTAGACTGGTATGATATTTACACAACCTACTTTATGCAGACTTTAATTGGGCTTTTCATTTATGTGCTCTGAAATGCCGTGTTAACTCCTGTGTAATCCTTCAGCATTTAGGGACTAAGTCATTTAATTTATGTGCCTAGATTTTAGTTCTTCATCATACCTTTCACTTTGAAAGTATGGAAAACTCTGACTGACTAGTAAGACAGAAGAGAAATAAAAGTGAAACCCTTCCCACTCTGCCATAGCAGTGGAAGTTCTGCCCCAGCCTCACCCCCCAGCGTAATTTCAGCAACTCAGTTTTTTCCTGACTGGGGCAGCTGTCTGTGCACAGTCTGTGTTCCCGAGAAAATGTCTTGATTTTGTCACTCTGGGAACCCAGCTCTATTTCCACTGCCTATTTTTAGCAGCATTCCTGTCCCTCCTGTGCTGTGTGCTCACTGCTTGGCTTGGCGTTTACTCGAAGGCTCTGCATAGCTGCTGCCTGCAGCCCAACATCACTTGAACCCTCCTATCTTTGAGCATGCTCTGTAGGATACCTCCATCTCTCCACCTCTCAGGAGCATTTATCCAACCTTGTCATTCTCTTTCGTATGAATGCCATACAGAAATGCACAGTACCATACAATGGAATATAAATTATTCTGTTCACAGGGGGAAAAAAAAAAATGGTGAAACCATTTTTGGAGTGAAATAAGCAATAGATGTTCACAGCTTGAATGTGAACAAAGTAAAAAAGTATCAAGTTTTTTCTGGTCGGTATGCATGCATACATGATTATTTCCAGTTGACATAGAGCTCTGGATTTTTAGTCACTGGATTACTTTAAACAATCAATGTTGATATCCCATACTGAATAAGATGAACAGCTAGCCAAGCAGTTTGGTCAGTCATTCAGTTCTGCACTTATTTGATTAAAAGAAGGATGCAGAGTGCTCTCCCAGACATACAACATTAACCTTCAATCAATAACCACTTTAATGGTAGATGGACAGCTTTCTTCAGGCCTCTTCCAGTTGCATTACTGTGGAATTGCTATTTGGATAATGATTAATATGCTCAATACATCAAAGATTAATTCCTGTTTACACTGGAAGATGCGGCATTACATATTTCCATAGCACAGTCTCTGTCCTCTAGTCATGGACCTTGACAATGACAGGGTTTTGATTGCTTTCAGAATAGTCTCCATGATAAACAGGGATTTTTTACCTGTGGTAATCAGTAAGGCAGAAAATGTTTATAATGCTGTAATTTGGAGGAACCTACTTATTTTACGAGTTCATGGAAACAACATTAGGGTAGGGGCTGAGCAGATGGATAAAAGAAATGCAGATGTTAATCCTTTACCCCCATATTTTTTCTTCTGCCTCTTAAGAAGCAAGATTAAGAAGGGAATTTTTATAAGGCTATGGTTTGGGTAGAAAAAGAACTTTGTTCTTAGCTCATCTTTGTTGAAATACAGTGGAAACACAGAGTCAGATAGTAAATAGATATCCAGTTCTTAGAAATACATCAGATTTAGGAAGAAATCATTAAGAGACATGTACATTTGAAGGGCATTATAATATAAATAATGTATAATATAATAATTTTGTTATGTTACCAAATTTAAGATTCCACTGGAACAAGTGGAACTCCTTCCCACTAAGACTTTTTAGGGTTATGACCTCCTTAACATTCCCTCTAAAACCTCATCCACTCAAATTGTTAGGGGAAAAAAAACACAAACAAAAAACCACACCTGTGTTAGAAAAAGATTTTATATTTAACTAAAATGTTTCTAAGATAGTTAGAAGACCATAACATTTTTTCATCAATGTATCAACATTGGAAGAACTCTATTGATTGGTCAAAGCGTGAGATTTGAGAATCACTTTGCTTTTTTTTTTTTTTTTTTTAAGAAATTCCTTGCTAAAACATACATCACAAATATTTTTTATTAGGCTCTTGTGCTAATTATCTGTCTGGCTAAGGCATCGATGGCTGTATTTTTATCTGCCAGATTGAGCCAGTGGGATGCTGAGTCCTTGCGTGAGTGACCTTAAGCCTTTCAGCACAGCCCTGTCTCACAGGTGAAAAGAAATAGTTTAGTTTTGAAAAGCAGCACACTTGACATGACTTTGAGCTGAAGAAGAAAAGTAAAAAGAAAGAAGTTCCACAGCCAAGAACCACCCCCTTCAAAGAGTCCTACTTTCCTCCCTCACTAAAACCAGAGTTTACAACTCATGTAAGAGCATCTTTATCCAGGTTCTGCACTCATCAAGGCAGAATGGAGAGGCCAGCTGCATGTAAAGAATATGGGATTATATAATCCCACTGAGAGCATGCAGAGCATGCAAGGCCATATTTGCAGGCCACATATACATGATTTCTACTCAGTGCTTGAGCTCACCCAGACACGGTATCTTTAAGATGTATGTGGCATAGTCACGGCCATTCCAGCGGTAGAACTCTGATACAAGCAGGTAGCAGTCTCTTTTTCTAATGAGAGAGGATGAATTTAACTGTGGCACAAATCATTACAACTCTTTAATGTCCATTCTGACAGAATGGACACTCTTACACTAAGAGTTCAGCTAGAAATCAGGTTTGATGCTGACATACAGTGTTTATGTCAGTGCTTTTCTGAACCACTAGGAAATTCACTCGTGATACAAAGTTTCCAGGAGATGGACAATATTGCCAGCATTACCACCTCCCAAAGCTCAGGATCCACATTTTCAACTTCAGCAAAGTTTTACATAGCATGCCATAAATGTTGCAGTTTATATAGTTTAAAAGCTGCTCATCATTGCAGAAGTTAAGACTAATTGGCTCTTGACATCGCTAGTGCCAGGATTTATCCCTGAACAATTTACATATTGCACAGCCTTTTGACTTCTGCTGCAAAATAAATTTTTCTGCCTTCTAGTCTAAAATAGAAATACAAACTGAAACTAAATTTCTTTTCTAGCTGGACATCAAATACACACCATCAAATTAGGATTTTGGAATAATTTTCTTATTATGAACCTTTTCATATGGGCTTTGGATTTAAAAAGGGGAACATGGAGGTGGAGAAAATAAAGAATTATCTCTTCTTTCTTTTTTCAAACACGATTGGACAACTACAGAAAACCATAGTCATCATTCTTTTGTAAGGAAATACAGGAAATAGGCTGATGTAGGCAGAAAACTGCTGACAATGACAAGATTACTCTTAAAAGTTCAAGGAATAAGGGTCCTCTTCTGATTGTGGCTTATTTAGGATTGGAAAACAGCATTTATGCATGTCTTTAAAAATTAATTATTTTGACAAAGAAAATGGGCTTTATTCAAGGTCTGTCTGATTTTTAAAGGGATGTCAAATGAAAACAGATCAAAATATTGTTACTCTCACATGAAAGAAGATACGAACATTACTGAATGATAACTGATCTGGCTCAAGTTTAATGAAAAAATACTAATATTAATATTAATGACAAAATATTAATAACAAAATACTTTCCCACTCAAAGTATTCCCCAACAAACCTTCCTATTTCTTCCTTCTCTTTGACCCAGATGTGATAATGGCTTCACATGTCATTGTTACTGTGCTTATTGTAACAGTTGTTAAGTATCACTCAGTATTTCAGTGGTGGAGGTAATATTCACTTATGACTTTGAAACAATTAAATGGTTACAGCAAAACCAGAATATTCATAAGAATATTGTTTATATTCATGCTCATTATTAACTCCAGACTTGATTTAAATTTGCACTCTTTCATGTTAGTTGACTCAGAAAGAGCTTTGCTTGCTTAAAGCTCAAGTGAAATTTCATGGAGAGGTAATAAAGTGATAACTTTTTGTTAATATTTGTCAGAAAATAAATAACCAGGTTTAGTGTTTTCATCTTTCTGTATCACAGACAGGACTCCAGCAGATCAAATCCTGTCAGTCTCAACACGAACTAGTATGGTTTTTGTGACCATTTTTATGGTTTTATTCCTCATTATCTTTGTCAAGCATTATGTTAAGTGAAGGAGAGCTAAAGGAGACAAGTGAGCTAGAGTAGAATGCAAGGTGAGCAACAGTTCAGATAAGAAATACAAGGGTGATAAGAGGAGGGGGAAAACGGGTGCATTGTCAACAAATCAGTTGTGTATTTAATTATAACAAATAAGGATATATGAAGATTGGACTTAACAGCATTATACAACTCAGGAATAGGAAAAAACTATGTGTAGTTCTGCCTCTTTACATTTACATTGACAGTCCTTCCTGTCTTTGAAGATATAACATTTCAACATATTTATTGACATGCAACATTCTTAGTAGAATGTCTTTATGGATGCCTCACCTCTAATGAAATAAAGTCCTGTTTGTATAATTACAGTAAGAGTGAATTCTTTAAGTAAAGAAGCAGAGCAAAATGGTTAATCTAGTCTGAATAACAAACCTGCATTCTGAAATTATTTGATGAATGGTAATATGTAAATATCACAAGTCTTTAATTTGCTAAATTACACATTGAACATCTTTTGTTAGGAAGTAACTGTTATATTTTCCATACAACCTTTTGCCTTAATGGCACAGTTGTGTGCCTCACAAGACTTACACAGGAATGAAAAGAAACATTTATTAACAGATATGTGGCAAAAGGCCAAAATTTGTCAAACTATGTCTGACAACTGAGCATTAATTGAAAATTTCTCAGATGCTATCACTTATGAAGAAATACCTGACTTACTGGCAGCCATCTGTTTCTAAATATCTGTCTATTCCAAGTACCTAAGACCCCTGAGTTTACACATATTTTCAAGCAATAGATGTTGCAAATAGAAGATGGCAAGTTGCAATTCTTCCTTCACTTGCATTCATCACTGGAACTTTTAATACTCACAGCGCATTTTGATCTTTTCTATGATCCATACCTCCAAGATAGAAGTTCACTGCTAACACCAGGGCATGACAGTCTACTACCAAACAGCTAGTGATGTTGGTTGTAAAGGAATTAAGGAATCAAACTGCAGTGCAGTATTCTTGCCCTGTCCTTAGCATCCATGCAGTACCTTAATGCAATGAAGAAAAGTGACAGAGACAGATGAAAACTCAATGTGACAACTGCTTTTAGAGGCAGGCTGAGCCAAAACAATTTGATGCAAGCAATATTATGATCAATAACACCTCCTAGGCTTGCTCATTCCATTATGTACAATTCTGTGTGGCTCTACTTTTTTTTTTTTCTTCCTTCTTACTATTTTTTGCAATTAAAAATGTTTCAGACTAGTGACAGTGAACAATTTCCACTGCATTCATTTTTGGAACAAACTCACTGCCACCCTTTTGTTCACACTGTGTAAAGTTTAATAGTAAAGCAAGACATTTAAGGTGTTCTCATTTGGAACAAATGTTGGCTAGTCCAATTCACTAAAGTGAAAAACATAATGGAATTTCCTGCGTGTTTCAGGGAAAGAATATGTACAGTAAAAGTACCTATTAAAAAAAAGAAATATGTGTAGTCCTCTCAAACTAAGCAAAGTCATTGGATCAAACTGTAGCTTTGAAAACTGAACAAATTATATAAGCATCTAACAAAGTAACAGAAACTATCATGCAATGTCACATTGCAAAATGCAAACTGTAACCTATTTGGCTACCATCCCTACAGAATACATCTTTTCAATGTCACTCTTTTAGCAAAGCTCCTTTTTTATCAAATGTCAGCTTATTGTATTTTGGGTGCATCAGTAGTTTTAGTTAAGTCAAAACAATTCAGGAAAACAATATAATTCTGGCAAATCTAGAGGGACATGTCCTATTTTTTATGAAGTCAACTGTTTAGTATAATGCAGAATGTAATTTTAAATTTTATATTCTATGAAATAGAGAAAAAAGTACATTCAAAATGACAATCGTCTTAATTAGGGAAATCTTCCTCTATGACCATTGAAAGAACCTCTTGTTGAGAGTGAGATGCACTTGACAAGCATTTCAGTTGTTCTACCATCTACACAGTTGACAAAAACCACCTGACATTATAGAAAGAGTTCTACAAAAAGACTTTGTACTTAATTTCTCCCTTTCTTTAAATGAGTCGGGAATTCTTGCTTTATGTAATCAACCATGGTTGATTAGACACACTGGTAAATAATACAGTTTTCTGATCTGCTGTAAACGCATTCTGTTTCACACTTGTTTGCCTTTACGTAAGAATAATAATAATAGAATTGCTATATTATCTCTCACTATGTGGCGCAGTTATTGGATCATGTAGTCAAAAAACCCTACTGAGATTACTCAATTTGATAATCTATTTTAGGCTTAGATAGGTAATGGAATGTTGTCATGGAGATCAATAATTAACATGTTTACATTTGACCAATGCTTACCAATTGATAGAGGTATAGCAAAGCAAAGCAATCTTACAGTTCTAGTTCTGGAGGGATGCAGCAAAAATGCATGCATCTGAAAATGGCATGAACTGATTAGGGGATTTTTTTCCCCCCTGGCTTTATATAAGTCTTTGTAAGTACAAAAGAAATCATTACTTTTTTATCTTAGAACTGCATTTTAAATGATGATGAGGAATCAATGAATTTGCTGAGGCTGAGTCCCTGCCAGGCTAGAAGCCTGCATTCTAATGCAGTCTATAAGATCTTTAAACCAGAGACATTGTCATAGCTCTAGTCTGAAAATAACATCCACACCAGCTGACCTATAGATCTGGATCGATAATAATCTATTCAAGTATCTGGGCTGATCTTCATCAACAATTATTTTATCTTAAAAATAAAGAAATCTGATGGCTCTTCTCAATTCCCTATGGAAAGAGGCAGGAGTACTTGATTTATTTTAATTATTAAGTAATAATTCCTATGAAGAAAATGCAATTCTGGTAAAAGTAAGAGCACCCTGTATATGACATCTTCGTCTCTTAGATTTCCTGCTTGGAGGATATGTAGATTGCTGATGTCTTCATTCTTTAATGGACAGGAAAACGTAAACCGATTTTTCCTCTTTTTAGCTTCCCCAAAGTATCTAGAGCCATTTGGGTTAAATACTGAAATAAAAATAATATCACTGGTGGTGCTTACTGTCTCTGTTTCAGCCTTGACAGGACTGATATGTTCTCATTGATAGACCTCAAAATGTATTTGCAAAGGAAGAAAAATTCACTTGAAATATTTTAATATGTCCTTAAGGGGAAATGAAAATCAATATTCTGCACATATTTATGCATATTTACGAGAGCTATCTGGAAAAAAAAAAAAATTATAACTTCAGATGACACAAAGTCATTGACGTATTAATTCTAGGTGGAGGCCATTTTACAAAGAAATTAAGACTCTTAGGTAGACTAGGTACACTTGAGATACATATATGCTTATATCATTTGCTATATCCTATATGTATAAATCAAGAAAACATGTAAAACTAGTGAAGAAAAAGAGTGCTCTAAACTGTATGGGAAGGATTTAAAAGAAGATAACCAGATGATTCCTGCATGTAGTATAATGAACAAATTTAAAAAACTACTTGTCTCAGGTGTACCTGAATAAAGGGAAGATCTCCTAAAACTCCAGAGGAAATATGACCTGTGTAAAGCTATTTGCAAGGTAATTTATACAACAGTTTGGTAAGTTCTGCAGCCTCAGCTGCCCATGACAATGATCCAAGGTACAGGAAACTTGCTACATAGTGAAATAATAAGAAAAATCCCAATTCCTCTAATGACAAAATCGAAGAGATTTTGATGTGCAGGTACATGGTTTGGCACAAATATTACTAAGAAAAAAAGTTCCTTTAAACAAGGTAATAAAATCAAAAGGACAAATAAGTACAAGCTTAAAATGGGAAAAGTAGAGCTAAAAATGGTGTCATACTTATTTTGACATGGATAATTTTACCCTGTTTTGACATCAGCAACAATGGGCTTTGATCTCTTGTTTAATTGATTTCTCCCAAAATTGAAAAGTGTTAACGAGTTTATCCTTGTTTCTTTCCTTTAAAGTATGTATTAGTTGCAAAAATTATATTTACTTACACATTTATACATCCAGTACTATACTATATTGTTTCTGTCATAGAATGCAATTTTGATTTTTAATAGCTAATAGTTTTCTCATCTAGAATACCTTGGGTTGCATGATTACATGATAATTTCTGTGATCACGCATTTATGTTATTTTTTATTTAATTGACTGATGTCATATTTATCAGCTAGGCTCTAAAGAGCAGCTTGCCCTACAGGAAATGCCAGGCCCTTCAAGAAATAGCCACAAATGTCACACTTTAAATTTGGCTCTCAGTATGAACTTTTCTGCAGTTCAAAATTGTTTGGAAGATCATGTGGTTTAATTCATCATTAGCAAAAATATCACTCTGAAGCTAGAGAATTATCATTAAAAATGAAAGAAGATGGCTCTGGTATGGGACATAAGGTAGTCTGGAAGAGGCAAAATGCTATTTACATACAAAACTATAACATTTAGAAAGGGTTGGGATGCCAAAACAATGATAAACATAGTTTAGTACAATTCCCCTTTTCTCCCCCAAAACAGTCAGCTCACAGTCAAAGAGATTCTGAGACATTCTGAAGGAGACAATGGGGTCTGCCTGCAGTGGATAGGTTGGAAATTGCAGCAACCAACATCCTATCACAGTCATCTCAGGTCCTCATGGACTACAAACAGCTATCTCGAGGATTTACAGCTCCTAATTCCCAACAGCATAGAAAGTTGAGTGAATAAATGGCAAAGATACAAACACGTACTTCTCCCAGGAGTCATCATGAAGTCTGACCCTAATGGATCGTTTATGAAATTGTTGATATTAAATACTCTCCAGTGGTGTCTGGGAAACACATAACGTATGCCTAAAACAAACACTGATTTCTAATCAGAAGGATTTTAAATTTTAAATGGCTTATTATTTTGTGACACTCCTCATGTTGGCAAAAATCACCGGTATGGAGTTGTTCCCATTGAAACACACAACTCTAGAGAACATGATACAGTGTCTTTAAATGTAACTATTTGTTCAAAAAAGTGATGGACATGTTTGATTTTTCTTCTCTCATGATCAGGATTGGCTTCTGATGCAGTCTTGAATGATCTGATATCTTGCCACACAGAATAATGAGCTTTACTACTAGGTTCATAGTATGAAAAACACTAATATGAACAGCAGTTTGCTGTTCACCAGTTCAACAGTAAATTTTGAAAGATCACTCATTTTCCTAGAAAGATTTGTAAAGGCCTGTAATGACTCTTTTTCTAATATAAACTGTGAAGAAAGAATATAATGTTTTAAGTTAACAATAAATACTCCATACTGATATGCCCTCCTAAATAATTTCCCTTGTGATATTAAAAAAACCCCAATATCTCATGCAAATAAAACAAAACACAAACAAAACAACAAAAAACACAAACAAACAAAAACCAAAACAAAAACTAAACAAAAAAAGAACCCTTGCTGGGGAAATGGAAAAAGTAAATGAATTCTTCATTTGAAAGGGAGAACAGCTCTGTACAGGATGTAGAACATGCAGTGCTACATTGTAGATTAGTTGCATAAATAGTAATTTTCTTCCTATTATCTTTGAATTAGATTATCTATCAACTTACTGTAACTATTTCAAAGATTTAGTTGCAAAAATAATGGAACAATGTTTGGGAAAAAAATCTTTGACCTATCTTCACCTGTATCACTGTGATATTTACCTATGCTCCATCATTATCTGTCTTTAGAATTGACAGTAAATTACAGAAATGTGTATAGTGCTTGAAGGCAAAGAAAAATGGGAAAACAATGCTGGATTTACTTATCTCAACACTCTTCCTGCTGTTGCCTCTAGGGAAAACAAAGTAACCCCTTTTGGTTTGCCGTTTGGTATAGCCTCGATCTATTTCTCAGGCCATTTACAGCGTAAGTACTGTCACCTGCACACTTCGAGAGCTTGGGAATAAAAATTTTGCATATAATGAGCTATGCCTTGAAATCATGGTGGTAAAATTCTTTTTCTTTGTTCTTTTTGTTTTTCTCTGAATATAATGATAAAGAAAAATAGGTGTGACTGAATCATTGCTATTTCCTAATTTATCTAAGAGATTATGCATTTGTGAGGGTGTTTTTCGTATTCTTTTGTTCACCTGTGTAAAAAAGCAACACAAATGTTTTTTCTAAATATTTGTGCTGTTGTTTTATTTGTTATTTGAGCTTTACTTGAAACTTACATATTTTGTACAAGTCAGAAAAACAAATTGCTAAGTCCTTTCTTAAAAACTGTATCAGGTTTCTTAATCTAGCACATTTAAAATTTGAAAATTGTGTAATTAGATATTCCACACTAACTATCTGTTTTCATTAATATTATTTCTATTTGTGTTGGTATAACTTCTTCCCATTTTACAATGCGTGATGCCAGTGCATAGCTCACAACAGCTTTCCTGATCAAGTTGAATTCTGAAAGTCTTCTTTCTCATGGTGAACAGGCCTAATTTATAACATAATAGCACCAAGATCCTACCTATAGGATAACTTAGCTCTCATGTACTAGTACAGGTTTTTTAAGGAGCTATTTAAAGTCTTACTTGTATATGATAATATACTGGTACTTTAGGTTTGTTGATTTTGGTTTTCATTTTAGTTAGTAGCTGGTAACATCTAAAAAAAATTACTGAAAAGGAATTTTTTTTTTTTTTATGTGAAGTTCTTCTTTCATTACATGACAGAGAATTAAAAGTGTCTATTGTGCAGATTTCTGGGGAGACACAAAGATAGGCAGAGATATATGAAAAACCAGTACAATTGGAGGTACAACTGGAATTGAGACAAGCTTACCTTTAAGTAAGTTGGAAATAAAACAGATATGGTGCAAAAAAGATGAGTGTGAACTCTGACATTCATTGCAAAAGTGAGCACCTTTAAAAGGATGAATTAGACAAGTCTCAGACTGTGATTTGCTGTGTCACATGATAAAAAGTACTAAGAATTTCCTTATTTCAGCCGTATCTCACAAAAAAACCACAAACAAATAAACAAACAGACAAACACAAAACAAGCAACAACAACAAAAAAAACACACCACAAACAAACCACAGTCTCCAAATCAACCTCCTACACCTGTGTAATACACCTGTGTACATATTTTTTTCCATGACAGACACTGTAGAAGCTCCCACAGAACCACTATGGAACTGCTAAGGGAAAAGCAGGTCTGTCCTATGGAAAAAAACCTCATGTTATACAGCATGCAGAATAGCTGAAAACCTGGTAGATGAATTATACAGAATATGGTGCCTGAAGAATTTATCTTTTAAAAAAAGACAGCCTGAATACACAAACCTGTGATGGAGTACCAAAATTTTCATTAGGCCTCAGTCTTCTCTGAATTTTAAACAGAAAATAAACCAACAACTCACTAACTGAGAACACAGCTAGAAATGAATTATGGGCTGATATCAGAGATCACAAAAAATAACCATTTGCTCTATTTTGTGAAAACAAAAGAAAAAAACGTTGATATCATGGATTAATAAAATAGATAAAAGAAACAGGTGTGATAGATTGGTAAGAACAATAAAAAGTTCAATCACATTTATTTTTTGTAAAGAAGCAACCATTAATATTTCTTTCGGATTTAAATGGCTATAAGCATGTCAGGTTTTGCCACTCTTATAACAGCCAAACAAAATTGTGAATCATTTGAAGATGAATCATCTTTTTCTAGGAACAAAGTGGTTGGGTTGTTTGAAACTTCTAATGACATATTTGTTACACGCTGATTTGGCAGAGACTCTAGTTTGTCAATAATTGCATTGTGAGAGTGCTAAATCTAAACAGTAGCTAATAAACAGCACTCCCAAATAACTCTCCAGTCAAACAGTTTAATTTCTGTGCTACGATACTCTTTCTGAGCTAAATCTCTTGATGTGAGATAAAGTGTTGCTTTGTTCACTATTTTCCCAAGGTTGTCTGTCAATTAATTCACTGTTGCCATCTGCACCTCCTCCCTGCACCCCTGCCAGGCTTGCTCCCACATGGTGTCTCTTCTCTTGCCCCCTGGGTTTGAGGAGAGAAGCTGCCTTTTCCTGGTGGTTTGAGAATGGTGCTTGCTGTCAATTCACTGTTTCATTTGCAATACATCATTAGCATTGGTGTGTCTTGCTGGAAAGAATTACCTGCCTGGACCCCAAGCCAGAGGTCTGTCTTAACAACAGGCTCACCGTGAGCTACCTATCCTGCTCCTAAACAAACCAACCTACCCCAAAAACACTGAATTGCATTTGTGTTTTTGTCCTGATGTGTTTGCTGGGCATACAAAAGTTTGTTATAATTGAGCTGGCCAACTAGATACACTATATACTCAGGCGGTGTTTGTTGTGTTCTTTTCTTCAAAGACATCAAATTTGCTGATTTGTTTACACAGCTTGGGCTACATAAGTAGTCAGATTATGCACACAGCATTATTTCTGACCCTTCATTTCCCTTTAATCCTAAAATCCAATTTGTCTTCTGAGTGTCCTGGTAGATGGCAGAGGAGAAGAGGAAATATTTCAGAAGGAAAAAGAGGTACCTGGGCAATTAAAAAAAAAATATATATTTTCTGTCCTCTTATACATGTAAAAAACCTGTAGGGTTTAAAGACAATCTAGTATTTAGGGACACAAAAGTTGTTCAGAAAAGAGACATGACAAAGAGAGAGACAGTTAATCAGCTGTTTAACATGTTTTGCGCTGATATTTGTCTTATTTCTACATAGGAGAGGATGTTTCAGATCAAAGTAAGAGTGGTCAGCAATTTTTGTCTCTTTTTAGAAGCTGCAAAATGAAAAACAATTTTTCTCTCTCATTTTTTTCTCTATGTATGAAACTCTAGGCTAGAGTTTTAGTAGATATAGATAGGCACAAATGCCATCTCTTGATGTAGAGTACAGAATTTCTGAATCTGACCCAGTATCTTTTGTGTTCGTCCTGCCCATGTACCGTTCCTAAAAACTTAATTTTCCATAGGATTTTGGCAAATCCAAAGCACTATACTGAGTTTTGATTATTCATTCCATTTCTTTAAAAAATACTTATGCATATTTAAGAATTTTACTTGAGAAAATTTTAAGTAAAATTCTGGTTTTCTGTCACTGAACATGAACAAACATAAAAGGATAATCTATTATGGTAGAAATGTTCTCCTTTTAATGCTAACAAATTGACTTGAGATAGAAGGCATTTTATTGTGTAAATCTTTCAAACAGGATAAACAAATATATTTGAAGTATAGTTTACAAAACATAGCACATTCATACATTTCTCAGTTGACCAAGAAGGATACCTATGGCACTAATGTTATTTCTTAATAATGATATTCCCATCAAATTTCTTTTTGCTTGGCACTGTACAAATCTGGAAAAAAGGACAGCTCCCAACACAAAACTTTAATAGTTAAAAATTCAGTATTATAGTTAAGGTTTATAAATTATGCAATATGATTCCTGGCTTTTAAAAGATTGCCATGGAAATTAATTTTTAACTTTACTTATTTTCTTACTAGAAACATTATTTAGTCTTGTAAGCAATCATATGTTCACTCAATAGAGGTTGGTAAACTCACTCTGCAGCTTCTTTCTTTGGGTATGCTACTCAGTTGGTACAACTTCCAAAACATATATGTGGTTAATAGAGTATGAAAACAATTGCACACTGTCAGATTATTTTTTGCACCTTCCAACCTTATCCCATCACTTTGGGATTACTACAAGTATTCAATTTTAAATATATATATGTATGTGTGTACGTATATATGTATGTATGTATGTATGTGTACATATACATGTACAAATATGTATATGGATATATAGGGTAAAAGTCACAGTGTTTCATGCTGTAAAAAGATTTCACATTTAAAAAGTAAGTATTCCTTCAAGGGTTTTACAGCTCTAATTCTTACTTTATATTAGTTACACCTATTATGCTGTTCCTTTCAGAGTTGCCACCTGCAGCAGTTTTATACCAATTGTTATATAATTAATGTGTCAAGCTTGGCCTTCAGGATTACTGAGAGATTTACCTATTTGCTCTCTACTTGCTTTCAAAATGGAGTTCTTCAAATCTGAAATGAGCTACTAGATTTAAGCATTCTGTGCTTAATGAGTGAAAAGCTACCTATGAAGTGAACCCTAACAAATTGATTCCTAAAGTCATGGAATAAATGAAAAAAAATAATTCAGAACAACTATATGTGATTATAAATTATCTAGCACCCTGTGAAAATTTATTGTTTCTAGACAGGGCATCGTCAGAAAAACATGAGTTTTTCTCATGTGAGAAAACTCATTAGTGACACAAAGTTGGAAGTTTATTGTTGGCTAATTGGGGTTATAAACTTTATTTTTCTTCCCCATCCCCACAGTGATTTCAATTAATAAAACCAATAGATTTTGTATTCTTGTATTTTGTAAATTAAGGCTTTAGTAAAATATTGAATAAAGGAGATTCTTTTTTCTTTCTCTTTTTGTTACTCAGAAATCACTTGAAGTTATTTTTCATGCTTTTTTGCACAGAGTATAAATGAAATAGTCAATTCGTCTTTATGAGACTGTGAAGACAATCCACTTACAATAGATAGAGCAATTTCATTTCTCTTTTACATTTAGATGCAGAATGAGTTGGATCCAATACTACCATTTCACTTAATTCTCTGCTTCTCATCTCTTTAACTACAAAAAATATCTATAGAGTGTGGGTGTGTGTCTGTAGAAACATGTTCACTGCTTAAATTACACCTGAAGGAAGAAAATTACACCAGAATACAAAAAATTATTCTATCCAAAAAAGGTACAGTACATAGAAAGCGAACTTATCCCACACATCAACATGAGCTCTCTTCACTACAGCTATACATCTAGACTCTAAAACTGGCTTTCTATTATGTCAGTTTTTATGTAATTAAAAATAACTGACAGTGTCTAGTTCACATATTAGAGAGCTACAATAATAACATGAGTGAGCAGAATATTTTTTTTCCTCTCAAGGTTTGGGTGTCTGTCTGTGTCTGGGGAGAGGCTACTTTCCCCAACATCATTCTCTGCTTCCCTGACTGGATATAACTAAGCCCTGAAATCCTATAAAAGGTTGTATAAGCTAGAAAGGATCTCTGTCCTTGGCCTGTAGGTAAATGGATGCAAAGTATGTATGCTGGCCTTTCAAGGGAATGTAATACTAACATTTAATAACACATACTATTCATGCAACAATTGTGATTGGAATCAGATGACACTCACTTAAGACCTTTACAAGAACTCAAGGGAAGAAAAAAACAAATGCTAATGATGATGTATAACCTCTCAGTGAAAATTAGTTGATAGCTCTGGACTGAAGGGAGACAAATGTGAATGTTAATTTTTAAATAAGGTTTCAAAAGGTTTTAAGGAACTTCAGATGTATTAATACATATTTACAAAGAAAAAAGGATAAGAAAAAAATATTGTGACCATCTGGGTGAATACTGTACTTGGGAAGGGCCAGCAGTCCTTTCTTTTACAGAAGCTGATGTGGCAAAATGTGTAGTCACCTGACTTTTCAGCACATTTAGATGAGAGTGACCAAGTTCTTGTGTCTACCTTAGATTTCCAAAAGATTTTAAGATATATTTTGTTATGTCAGGCTTTTAAGAAAAATAAGCAGCCACTGCACTTAAAGATATGAATTCAGACCATCAGTGTAACAAGCTATTTCTCATAATGGAGAGGTCTGGTTGGAGTGGTCATCAATGGAATCCCTCCAGAGCCTCTGCTTAAACTAGTTCTGGTCCCTGTTTTGTCTGATATCCTCATCAATAACCTGGGCAAGAGGCAAGCAGCAAGGTGAGCTCGCTTGCTGATGAAGATATTGAAGAGAACAAGGAAAATTTCAAAGAATTGTTGAAGGCTCTTAGGGGCCCAGACAACAGAATGACAAAATGAGACGTGAAAAGCATTATAGATTAATAAAGGTGCACATGACAAAAAATAAATCTGCTTCCGCAAATAAAGCAATCAACTCTAGTTTAACATAAGGAGGATCAGGTTGGTGTTTGGAGAGTTTTATCAGAAGACAGACAAAACAATAAATCGCTGATAGGAGTGGGGAGCAAAAGAGCAGAGGAAAAATCCAGAAGATCATCCTGCTATGGTATAAATCTATTTCCTCCTATATCTTATGGAAAAAAAAAAAAAAAAAAAAACTTTTGTTTACCACCA
>VXBQ01004448.1:290417-349493 GCA_013400175.1 Phainopepla nitens
GTAGCAGCCAGACTCAAAGTAAATAAGTCATTGGTCAATAGCACTCCTTGCTAAAGGCAATTGTGAATAGAAAATGGTATATTATATATATTCAAAGGTTACTAGGCAGACACATTGCTCATCAATGTCTCCTGGTATCCAAAAAATTTAGAGAATGGAAAAGTACCCTCTTTTCTTCTTCTTCCTGATATCTTTTTATCTGAAAGTCATAGTGTTGTTAGACTCTTAACTGAGGCACTGCAGCTCATGTAAATGGCATCATCTGAGCATTGCTTCAATATTTACCCTCTGCCTTTTTCCCATGTGTTGGGACTTGTGGTATCTGGGACACCATATAGGAGGGTAAAAGTCACACCAACCTTGCAAATGTTGAGAGGAAGTTGTTTGCCACTAGGATAGATTTGATTTGTAATTTTAAAATAATCCGGACCAATAATCAAAAAATCCTGTAGCACAAAAGATTTGTTGTGTAACAACCCAGTTTGTTTATTCAAAAACCAGCATGATACATAATTTATACAAAACCAGCATGATACATAATTTATCATATATCTTCTTTCAATTTTGAAATAAATTTCAAGGAAGTTATAAAACAATTTAATAGCCTTATTTTGAAATGGTTTGTGGCTCCAAAAAGAAACTGTTCGAATAATATATGGCCTTATGATTTGTCTTAGAAATAATTTAATCTTTATCTTTCATACATTTCTATGTTTTCTGAGATTTTAACAGTCAGCAAACTCTGCATAAAATACATGAAGGTAATAACTGCGAATGCTTTGCAGTGAAACTAGTTCTGAGTTCACTTTTTCCATTCCAGACCAAAAAAAGTGCCTAAAAGTCAAAGAAATACTGTTTAGATTCTGAATGCGAAGCACAGGTAAGCTGAAATACAAGTCTCAGGGTGAAGAACACTTAAAAAACATTAGAATCCAGAATGAGGGAATAAAAGAAATCAAGGCATTGAAATTATTGAGTCATTACTGATTGGGTTCTACACTTCTCTGAATTAATTTTCAGTGGATTTCCCTGAAGAGTATGTGCAGGATAATTTGAGTTTGTTTGTTGCTTTAGCATCTGCCACATATCTGGTCTGCAAATATATTCTGGTAACTTCTGATTTATATACAGGTTTATTTCAAATACATTCTATCTCCCTTTACCTTTGCCCTACTAGTTCAGCATCTTCATGCAGACTAAGCTGGAGAAATATTTTTTAAGATTTCATCCGACTGTTTTTCCAATTTTAATTTAGAATTTTTATGTGCTTACAGAAGAGGAAATATTTATTTTTGTGGAATGATTTTTAAAAATGCTTGGCTTCAGTTCCAAAACCCAAACCAAACCAAACCAAAATTAGAACCCAAACAAACCATGTTCTGTCTGGAGCTGTAGAAGGAAAACTGGATAAAAAGACCCTACCATGGAATAGTGAAAGTGGGGCTGGAAGACAAGGAGAGGGAGAAAAATGAGCTTCACTGCAAGGAATGAACAGCATGATGCTGCCAGCACAGAAAAACATTTCCAATATAGTGTTAGAGAAGGGAAAACATCAGTTCTCTAACTGTGTATATTTGACTGAAGACGGTATTGTACCTTGCCTTTTGTTGATTACTTAGCATGTGTAAAAGTAAGGTGATGGTGATCTTTTTGCATGGTAAGACTGTTATCATGTCCTCTTACTTGCTTACCAGATAACTAAGAAAGGAAATAGGGAATATCTTAGAAAAATATAAAACCAGATACTGAACTGGAAAGCAGAGAGAATAATCAGTGAGAATAATAGCCTTTGGGTGAAAAAACACAATTCCACACAATGGTTCACAGATAAGAAACTAGTGGACTAAGTCTAGTTGAGATTATTAACTTAATCAATCTTGGACATGTGCAATTGTGGAAAGGTGACTGAGGAGGAGGAGGAAACGTAAATGCCCTGCTATGTCACCTGTAAATAACAGAACTCCAGAAAAAAAGAAAATATTTGCAAAAGCACTAGACTTAAGACCCTTATGTAAATTCAGACCTTATCTTATCTGTGCTTTCTACCAAGTAATGCTAGACACACAGCCCCATTCTACAATGCTATTGTGGCTGTTTAGAGTTGGACTGTCCCTGACCTGGGGAAACAGGTGTTCAGTTGTAACTTGTGTGGCACAGAACCACCTCTCAAAACCACCAGGTGGTGCATAAGCTTTAACATAATGCACAGGCAAAAATTTCTCCTGTCTGGGGTCTTAATTGCAATGTCAGGGCTCCTCAAATAAAAGAAAGTGTACATTTGGCATTCATTGAAACAGGATTAATTAGTTATAGGGATTTTTAACAATGGGAAGGAAAGAAAACCCATCCACCACTTAGCGTATTTGTAGTATTAATATAATTTAAAAATAAAAAATCCCCTTTTCCTCCTGTATTTTACTAATTATATTTTCAACCTTGGCTTCCAAGTATATTTCAAAGCATGAATGTCTTTGCATCACTGTATTACAAATCCTGTAACAGTATCACCTGCTATAAAATTAAACTGGCAGAACTCCTACCAGAATTATGGCAGTTCTGTGAAAAAAGAACCACAATCTTCTACCTTAAAATATTGTTTAATCATGAACGTGAAACTTAATAATACATATTAATAAGCTGTAAAATTTCTTTAAAAAATTTAATTTAACTACCTTGCAAAATAACCATCTAGCTTACGTCTAACAATGTGGTGAAGTTTCTGCTAAATGATTGCTAGGTGTTTTTGTCCCCAAAGATCTTTGAATACTAGTGTTTCTGAGGTATTACTTGACTTCCGTTAAAATAAAATAATTTAAGTTTTCAATTTTTTTTTTTTTTGTGAAAACAAAACATCCCCTGATATACTTCTACAAACACCAATAGTTTTCAGGGAGTTAGTAGGTTAATTAAACAGTAAATCCACACCCTGACATGGGTAGGGATACCATTTACTCCATTCAGGCTGCTCAGGTCCCTGTCCAATCTGGACTTGAACATTTCTATGAGTGGATCAGCCACAACCCTCTGGAACCTCTTCCAGTGCTTCAGCACTCTAAAAAGAACTTTTTCCTAAGTTGTTCCTGACTTCTAATCTTAATCTGCCCTTTCTTAGTTTAAAACCATTGCCCTTTGTTCAGTCACTATCTGCCCATATAAAATGTTCTTCTTCCTCCTTTTAATAAACCTTAAGGTTCTGGAAAGGTGCTATATAAGCTCTTCCAAAAAGCCTTCTCTTCTGCAGGCTGAACAATCTCAACTACCTCTGCCTGTCCTCATAGAAGAGGGGCTCCAACCCTTCATCTTCATAGCTGTCCTCTGGACTTGCTCCAACAGGTCCATGTACTTCCTATGTTGGGGGCAGGTGGGGTCTCACAAGCACAAAGCAGAGGGGCAGAATCATCTCCCTTGACCTTCTGGCCAAGCTGCTTTTGATGTTTGGAAATGTTTGGCGTTCTGGACTCTGAGTGCACATTGCTGGGTCATGTCCAGCCTCTCATCCAGCAGCAACCTTAAGTCTTTCTCCATAGGGTTGCTCTCAGTGGCTTCCTCTCCCAGAGTGTACTCATGTCTGGGATGGCCCCAAACCAAGTGCAGCACATGGCCTTGTTGAACCTCGTGAGATTCTCATGGGCCCACTTCTCAAGTTTGTCCAGGTATCTCTGGGTGGCATCCCATCTCTCAGGTGTGTCAACTGCACCACTCAGATTGGTGTCATCTGCAAACCTGCTGGGGATGCACTTGCTCTCACCACCTGCACAATTGCTAAAAGTATGAAAGAACACCGTATGCAAGGCAGGTGCCCTGAAGGACACCCTTGTCTGTGGCCTCTGCCTGGACATAGAGCCGTTGACCACAACTCTTTGGCTGCATCCATCCAAACACCAAAGAGTCCACTGCTCAAATCCATGTCTCTCCCATTTGGAGATAATGGTGTCATGTGGGACCATATCAAAGGCCCTTTAGAAGTCTCAACAAATTACTTTGGTCATTCTTCCCTTGTCAAACATTTCTGTCACTCCAACAGCTGTGCTGGCTGTCTCAGATAATTTCCTTACCCTTTGTGTGCCTTACCACATCTTCTAGGTGGATCTGCCCCATGATCTTCCCAGACAGAGAGATAAGGCCCACCAATCTATAGTTCCTTTGGATCTTCCTTTGTCCCCTGTTTAAAAATGGGAGTGATGTTTCCCTTTTTCTATTCTATTTCTAGTTGATAGATTTTATCCAATAACAAGAGTGGATAGGAGTGGGCCTTGGATATCTACTGACAAGTCTACTCATGAATTAAAAAGAAAAAAAGGAAACATTTGTCATATTTGTAATGTGCAGGTTTATAGATTAATCTTTTGAATTGTACAAAGGAAAACAATTTCTTAGCATAGCTGTGATTTTACTGCCAGGGACTTTTTTTTGTTAAAATGTATGCGCACTTAGCTATCACACTATATAGCACTACTTTTGATTCAAATGTCATATAATTAATGAATGCAATATGTTCTTAATAATTATAAAAACCACAGAACATTTTATTGAATAACTCAATCGGTTATCCCTCAAGTATTTGGGAAGGTTCATTTCTTCCCAAATAGTTACAGACTGTAATAGATATACAATATTTACATATTTAAGACCTCATCAGTAACAACTTGGAAGGTTGTTTTTAGAGGTTTTAGTTATATATTAAAGAAAAAAAGATAAATATATAAATTAGCCAGTATGAAGAAGTGCTTTTATCGTTTGCTTGTTCTTTCCATAATTTTGTGGTTTCTAGTCCCCATCGCCTATAGCCTCGTTGGGATTGCATATACAACTTACTGCTTATTCCTCAATGTATTCAGCAACAGAGCTGATGGAAGACAACACAAGTATTTAATTTGAAGGTGCCTCAACAACTACAACAACAATAACACAGCTTTTCTGAACAAGACTCCCTTCAACTGTCAAATGACTCCAGTATCACTGGAAAAGCACTATCCAAAGACACGAGTCGTTATGACACAATCATTCCAGGTGGGTCCTCATTTCATTGTGACACCACTAGTTTTCCACAAAATGACAGGTTCTATTGTAGCTCCTTGTACACAGAGACAACCAGAAGACAGGAAGATACTTGCCAGCAAATAGATTACCTGGGATCTTCACTTAAAACATGCATCTCCAATGTGCTGTTGAAATTAGCCTTTTAAAACAAGCTTTTAAAACATTTCTCAGGTTGATATTTTATTCTCATTTCAAGTTTTCATTATAAAGATGTGACGGGTTGACTTTGGCAAGCTGCCAACAACCATAGGCAGCCATCCAGCCAAGCTCTCACTCACCTCAACAGGACAGTGAGGGAAAATAAGACAGAAGTACTCATAGGCTGAGATAAAGACAGGGATATTTCTGGTCAATTGCTACCATATGCAAAATTGTCCTGATTTGGGGAAATTAATTTAATGTATTGTCCATATTACACAATTTGATGGCGAGGAACAAAGACAAAATCAAAAATACCTTCCTTTCCTCCAGCTTCTCCCCAGGGTGACCTTCACCCCTTCACTGCCAATTGCTCTACCTCCTCCTCCTCCTTCCTGAGCAGCTTAGAGGGATAGGAAACTAGGGGCTGCAGTCAGTCTAAGAGCTTCTCTCCATTGCTTCCTCCTCCTCATGTTCTTCTCTGTTTCAGCCTGAGTGTTGTCTTGGATCTGGCTGTGTACAACAAGAGCAGAACCAGCTTCTCTTCACAGCCCCACAGACCCTCACTGCTCCTGCCGGCACCTGGGACCTGCACCTGGCACAACAGGAATATTGTATCCTATATATTCATGCATAACCTGTATCTATCCTATATGCACTGTTACATGTACACACACAGGAAAATATGTACAAGTAAATAACATGGTTTAATAAATCTTTGTCAAAAAACCCGTTGAATGCTTTCTCACCTATCTTGGAAAAACACTTCCAATAAGCACATCTCCTGAACTTAATATGCCTATTGGATAATGATCCTCCAGGAAATTAATAAAAAAATCTAACTCCAAAAAATCTCATCTTTAGGATTTTATAGAAAAAGCAACAAATTCCCTGTAACTCCACACACCCAACAGCACCTCAGGTTAATGCATATTGCCTCACTTGCCTTAGACAATCATCATTAGGAACAAAAGCATTAGACTTTAATATACAGACTGAGACCACATAGAATGTTTGTTATGTATCTGGCATTTCTGGTTATTGTCTAAATTCTTGTCTTACAACAACGGAGAATGTAATTTAAAAATTCATAAGGAAAAAAGAAAGTATAATCTTTTAAAAGAAATTTAGGCCTAGCCCCGCTAGAAATATTTTTTTTCCTTCAATTCTAAAGACTGAATGTCTTCCTTTCTGCCATTTTTTTTTTTTTTTTAATTCTGTTATTCTCAGTTGAAGGCACTGATTTACTCCTTGACCTCTCACTTTGCAAGGAATAGGTACATGGTTCAAAAAACTCTAGAGAATAAAATTTTAAGATTATAGGGGATTTTTTTCCACTTCTGCCTACCTGTTTACCCTTGACCAGTTCACTTCAACTTTCTGTTGCTTCTCCTCATGCCTGGTGCCTCTGTTCAGGCACCAGAAGGAGCAGTTTAACAGACAGAATGTATACTTATTTTAGTAGGATTTAAAATGGTACAAAGTTGCTTTACTGAACTGAAAGCCTATAGCATATTAGCATATACTCAATTGGACAGAATTTTTTTCACCATACACAAGATAAGCGTATGAAAATAAAAATGACAAATTTTTATTTTCTCTCTCATAAAATGCCTAATATTTTCCTACTTCCTACAATGCATAAGCTTGAGAAATCTTGTTAAGGTATCTGATTACCTTTATCAACAAAATTTTGTTACTTTTTTAAGAGTTTCTGAAGAATCACTTGGGAAAAAAATTTAGAAGTTTAAATTTCCTTCTTAAAACTGTAGCAAACTCAAAAATATATTTTAGAGAATATGTAATATTTATAATGTATACCTATACATATAAAGTATATACATTATATATTATATACATCATATAAAATATGTGTATGTACATAATGACAATATATAATGTATACCATATGTACACACATACATATATATATGCATGTATGATGTCTAATGCTTCAACTTTCTGTCTTCTGGTTCTTAATTTAATCTCATACTTTCTAAGCCAGATTCACTGTTCTGAAAGCTTGATTTTGGCAGTAACATCTTAAGATAGAATTCTGGTGCTGTTTATCCATATGGAAATTACAATATTCCAAATTACTTTTTTTTCCCCTCAAAGAATCGCATCCAGAAGTTTTGGTGCCAGAAGTCAGGACAGGCATTTCTCATGATTTCAACATCTTTTTTTAATATTAAAGACAACTAAATAAAGTAGTATTACATACACTTATCTATATTAGCATTGATCCTTGAACATTGCTTGGGAACCTCTGGGAGTTCCTGATAATAAAAATCAGACAAAATAATAAAAATAAACAAAAAACAAATAAAGACAAATAAACAAAAAAGAGAGGCATTAATATTGCCAAAATTACCCTTCTGGACAAAACACAGTTTTTTAAGAGATGGCACGCTCTAAAAAGAAAACCAAATTAGGACACTATTTTTGAAAAACTGGCATAACTCATCTCAATTCTTTTTTTTTAAATCTAAAATAGGACTGAGACAAGTATTTGTGAAGATACTTAGCCTGAAATTTACAGATATAAATGGAAAATCATTATTGTCCATGAGACTTCACTTTTATAATCCTAATACAATTCTTGTACTCTAAGTTTATATTCAGTGTTTCTCTTTCTGTCTACCTGAGACAGGTTTAAGGAAATTCTATTACCAAGTATCTGATGTATCTACGTTATAGCAGCATTTTGCAGTGTCTAGGACTGCACGAAATGAGATCATTAACTTCACTGCTGTAATTATTACCTGTATTATTAACTGCAGCCTTAGGATGAGAATTAAATAATTATCTGTTCCAGGTACTATCTCTGAGAACGTGGAAGGTCCCCAAAGGAAAATAGTTCTGTCACTAAAGGCCGAAATGTTCCCTGTAATTTAGTTCCTTTTGCTGACTTTTCTCAATAGTGTAAAACCACTTTTAGCAAGGAGACTATACCACTTAGAAAAGGCACTGAGAAAATCCATACTGGTTATCTTTCCCAATCTATACCAGGCAGGATTTTACCAGGCAACTCTAAGAGAATGCCACTCAAAGGGCAGAAGTGATTTAGTAAAATTTGAGATGGGAGCCTGAAACAATATACATTATGGTGCCTTTGGTGTATATGTCTTTGCTGTATTGAGATTTACTTCAGGATTTCCTTTACAATCGGGTTGCTCATTATTTGTTTGCCATATAATTATCAGAACAGAATAGACTTTTTATTTTTCCAAACCCCCTTTATATTTTCTAATGATTTTCATAATTTTTTTTTTTTTTTAAAAAGACAAACAAACCCAAGGCTCTGCTCAGAGGTATGCTGGTCACACCTGTCATTCTCAAATAACTTCAGCATAATCTGCACCACTTCATTTTTTTCAAGAAATACTATGTGGACACAGAACTCAAACCACAAACAATATATGGGTGAAATCTCTAAAGATATCCTAATTAACAATGGCTACTGGACCACTGTTCCATAAAGATCTCCTCTTGCTATTTCCAATTTTTAGAAGACATGAAGATAATGATCATATATATGCTTGAATAGGCAAACCTATATAAACAACGAGGTGCAGAAATTATGCAGACAATTCAGTAAAAAAGCTAGCAAGAATGGAAGTCGATAGAGATAGATGATATAGGTATGTAGGACATACTGTAGATCACTGTGGGAAAATTCCACTCTGCCCCAGAAATAAATGTACACTACAGAACTGTATTTCTCTAACTTTGGCTTTTGTTTACAAAGCACAGGGAAATTTCTAAAGTATAATAGTCACAATTAATTGTATTTTTTGAACCATCAGGTATACATGCACCACTTTGACTGGCACAAGAAGGTGCGCTGTAGTTCCAAGATGGTTTACAGGGAAACCCAGTTTTCATTACCTAATTTGAGCTTTTTCAGCAATAAGATGATAGATTCTTTTGTACTGTCACAGCCATTAACTAAAAAGTGCAATCCAATAGCTCCCCCAAACAAGCAGGTTCATGCCATTTCTGAAGTTATCCAGTATGGAATAAAAAACTTCTCTAATCAGTGTTTTTATATCATTTTTATACGAGGTATGGAAGATTCCAGAATCTTCAGTCTTACAAAAGCCTACACTCTAACAGGATGCGTCAAAGATCCTCCCCAAAAAATTTTCCTCCCCAAAAAAATTTGTAATAGTTTGTATCATTGTTTACTAAGCCTCCTACCTAGTGTCTTTTGATGTGTTGTCAAAATATTACATAATTTCTTCATGTTTCCTTAAAAATCTTTGAATTTTGTGATGACTTGTTTGCAGAGATACTAAGTTAATTGCAGTAAGAGAGGCTTTTTTAGACTACTTCTGAGACAAACATGACATGGGCATTCTGGACATTATTCTTCCTCACAAATATTTACATGGGTTAAATTATCCAAAATTAAAACCAGAAACCCAAGCTTCTTTCTCTTCATGTAACCTCAAATCAATCTGCTTCAGGAAGACGAGAATAATTTAATGAGTTTTTGGTACTTGACCTGTAGGTCATGTGTACAAGTCAGCATCAGAGAAGTTGTGCCCAATTGTACTCATTCAGTTCCAACCCCCAGCCTCCCCCCTAGAAAAGAATCCTCAAGAATCAAACACAAAGAAAACCACCAAAACCCACAGCAAAGAAAACACTGATCTTGCAAGTGTGTAAGTTCATTGCCATTACACAGCTTCATTTTCAGTTTCAGAACAATTTTTGGTACAGAATACCACTCAGCCTTCTCTCTAGCATTCAAAATATCCAACTAAGTGTTCAGGGAAATATCAACCTATTGAAACAACCACACCACAAACTTAAAATGTAAGTATTTTGAATTTAAGCCCAAACTGTGACATTAAAATATTCTACAACATTCTAGGAAGAAGTCTGAAATAGAGTCAAGTGCCGAGAAACAGAATCTTTTCTCGCATGTGGTTCTTCATGCAAAGGTAACATCCTGTGTTGACTACGATATAATTTTAAGTGGCATAGGTTGCTTTTGAAACAACTCACCAGCTATATATTGGTCAAAAAGAAAACTGAGCAAAACTATAATCTTGGCTGTAACCCCCTTTATGCAGATTGCGTATAAATAGGAAGGAACTCAGAGAGCAACTCCTTGCTCAGCTCTAAGTTGCATTATACATTCCTCTTACTTATGATTTCTTTGATTATGATCCAGAAAAGAAACTGATGTGTTTGCTTGCATTAGCATAATTTTTTCAGAATTGCAAAGCATTTAATCTACAGAGAAGTACCATTGTAAAATGGCTGATTCATTGCAAACCCATGGCTGCTGTCGCTACATATAGTTACACTATTACATTTTATTTCATATGGGTCATATTAATGATTGTAAAGACCAAACTACTTCCTATAACAAAAGAAAAAACCTTTCCAGTGTCATCTGCCAGTTCTCTAACAACAAAGTTAGAAAAAGCTTGTTCATTAAATCTAATTAATTTTCTTCTGGTGCAACCACAAATTTGTATTGATCCCATCTGAAAGACATAGGAATAGTTAGCAAGGTTAAAGTGTTATGAGATCTTATTAGCCACGAATAACAAATGTCAGTGAAATGAAACCTGTAAATTGTTGATATTTCAAGCTATTGAGCTATAACAGAATTAACTATTTTAATTGGGACTCAGTGCTTTTCTTCCACACCATTCTTATGTCAATTTATTCCTCCGCTGGTATAATCAGATGCATCCAAACTTCAAATTCTGAGTAAGGTCAACGAATTGTCCTACCTAGGTGTCATAAAGTCCTTATTGTGAATTTTCAGATATAGTTTTCTCACTCACCCCTGCAACAGAGTCCATGCATTTTGAATCTGAATTCTGAATCATCCCTCAGAAGTGACTCATAGCCTAGCTCAGCTTGCTCATGTCAGATAAGAAGATCCAGAGACCAGGGCAGAAAAACTGCCAAGGATCATGCTTCAATCACTAGAATTACACACCACTTTTACTAATAATGCTTACCTTAGTGCCTCTAGTATAGGTTGCTTGGTAGCAGGACTTTTTCAAGGGCACTACAGATCTCGTCAGCTGCCATTTGCCAATTACACTAGACTTGGAACAAAACTTTTAGCTCTTACAATTGTAATTCTATTAGTCTTCAAACACAGGACAAGTGATATAGCTACATCTGATCTGTGCCCACATTCATTACTCATTAAAATCCAAACTGTGGTTCCCAAAACACTACAATCCTAGCTTTCTGCAATATTAAAAATTCTGAATTATTTTATCTTTTGATAATTTTTATTTAATCTCTCGTGAACTTCTTTCCTCTAGAGCCCTGACATGAGAAAAAGAGAACTTTTGTATAGAGTTGGAAGAGTTCCATCATCTTGTCTGCTCTGCCAAACCTCATCTCCTGAAAGCACCAAAAGACAGTTTGGCACCCTCTCCTTCAATACTTCATTGTAGCATCAGACAGTCCTTATAACAACAGCGACCTTCCTCCTGCAGGTCTTCCATCTGCCTGCCCCTCTCATGCTTTATTTCTTTCTTTTCTGATATCTTATCGAAAAGAACAGCTAGAATCTGATATCCAGAGCAAAAGACACATTTTGTTGGAAGAGGAAAACAATTCAGAACATGCTGAAGGGATGCCTCTTACTCTGTAAAAACCTGAACTCTGTATTTTAGAACATGAATGCTTCTCGGTTGAATCTGCTGTTCCCCAGCCTCTGTGACACAGCCCTCATAATATTTAATGCACCTAAAAAGAACCAGGGAACTAAGTGCTAGTGAAAAACTTGGCTACTGCTTAATAATTTCAAAATTTGTTGTTCATAGCTATTTACAGTATACCCCCTTGGAAGCTCAAAATCACATTTTCTCTCCAAGAGGGTTTATCTACACATTTTTCTTTATTATAGATTTTTCTTCTCCTTTTTCTTATAACAACAATCAGCAAGACTTTGTTTCACTTAGATTGTTATTACCACTTCAAAATCATTAGGCTTCTGTTTTGCTTTGTTTTGTTTTCAATTTATTAGTTATACTTACAGATTGAAACTGTCCTGTGGTCATTAAATACTGCCTTCTTTATTTTTTACAACAAAGATACATAGATACAAATACACATATAAATAAATATTGCACATTTATGCATATTAAGATATATTAAAGAGAAAAAGCAATTAGCCATAGAAAGAAACATACAGGCAACTTAATGACACAACTTATAATGCATTTGTTCTTTTACTACTTTTTAAATTCAGCTATAAACATGTTTTGAAACATGTTTAAAATGTTTAAATCTAACAGAGTAGAAAAATAATATTCTCTATTTCAGAATATTTGTCAGCTCTATTGGCATTTTTTTATTTCTTAAAAACACTATGCAATATGAAATGTGCATGCTTAGCACAGCCATGAAAAGTAGAAGGCATCCTGGGCATTTATGCCGATGACCTTTAACAGTGAGTTTCATCAAATTAATCTGCATTTAGTCAAGAATCCTGCTAATCCTACTGCTTTCCATCCTACTTTCCTGAAGTTGTGTGTTGATACTTCAGTACTAAGAGACAAGCCACAAAAATTACTGGACGTTCAATCAGCAAAATAATCAAACTGGTTCTCCATTTACATAAATCTATTGAGTAAGACAAAGCCATTTTACATTGGTGCTTTTCAGGATACTATTGCACAACATACCCAGCCTCCAGGGAGCTGCTTCTATTTCAGTGAGCAATTTAATTTTCAGCATAATTTGCCATATAATTGTGTCTTTAAATTTAGTCAATTCATTCAGTTGTTCACGTAATTAATTCTGATTTATTCCCAAGCTCTCATCTTGTAATTCTTTCTTTTTTTCATTCTTTGCTTATAATTTGCTGAAGATTACATTAGATTCTCAGATCCTTTGGAAGTTTTCTATATCCGATGCACTGAATATTAGAAGTGAAAATATTTTTTAGTCCTATTTTTGCTACAGTGAAGCTACAAGTTAAAACTGTCATTGAAGGCTGTGGCAAGAGCAATGTTGTAAAGGAATTCTGGATTGTTATCTGCTATAAAAAAAAGAGCCTAATTCCTTTCACTACTATGGCCTGTATGTACACTCTCTGAAAAAAAGTCAAGGAAAAATTTATATTTCATTATATGTAACCACCACTGAGGTTTTTAGATTTGCATGCAGTAAAGATGAACTAGGCAGAACAGCCTTACAACTAATTTAATGATATCCATGTGCTATACCAATGTGCTACTTATCATTCAGCTTGATGCACACAAATTGCCCTTGCTATCCATCATTTTAGACTGCTCCTGACAACAGGATCTTTACCCTAACAAGACTAGAGAGATAAACCTTTGGTCGATTTGCTTCGTGCCGGACTGACTGAAGCATTGACCAGGTTTCTGTGGCAAGGAAACAATGAAGCATAAATAGGGTTATTCATATTTCAGCTTTTCCTCTTTTGTCTATGTGCAGATGGAGCAATGGCTCCATCTTTTATTATTGTCATAAACCATCCATTTATTACAGTAATGAATGATGAAACATAGATTGTGGTTCTTCTTCATGTCAATGGCTTTTAGTCTTACACTGTATCAGAGCTCAGTGAGTCCTTATTCGCCATGAATAGAAGACTGTTTTGGATTAAAGCAACAATGGTATGATGAAGCACCTACATAGGAAGGATTTTCTATTCCTTTCCTTGGTCTGTATGGCTGGTTTTACAGAATCATGGAATTTGAGTTCAGATGTGTTTTCATATTTTTAAATTTACATCCATTGCTTCTCCTCTCACTGGGCACCACTGACATGAGCTGTCCTTCATTCCCTCTCTATCAGGTACTTTCCCAAATTGGTAAGATCCCTTGAGCCTTCTTTGCTTCATGCTGAACAGTCTCAGCTCTCTCAGTCCCTCCTTGTATTGCAGATGCTCTATCTGTTTCTACATCTTTGTGGCCATTCAATGGACTTACTCTAGTAAAGTCCATATCTTTCTTGGACTGGGGGAACCAGAACTGGACCCAGCACTCTCAGAGTTAGTCTGATCAGTGCCAAGCAGAAGAAAAAGGACCACCTTCCTTTACCTACCAGCAACATTTTTCTACATGTAGCCTGAGAAGCTGTTGGTGACCTTTGCCATACAGGCTCACTGGCTGGCTCATGGTCAGCTTGGTGTCCCTCATGATCCCAATGTTCTTTTCTGCAGAGCTCCTTCCAAGCTATCCAACCCCAGTGGGTACCAGTGCCTGGGGTTACTCCTCCCCAGTCGCAGAACTTGGAATTTCCCACTACTGAATTTCATGAGATTCTTCTCCGCCCATCACTGAACTTGGGTTGAACTAGGTAAACCACACCAAACTGATATATCAGCTACTTCTCACAGATTTTTTATTGTCTGGAAACTATCTGAGCATACATTGTGCCTAATCATCTAGCTCATTAATGAAGATGTTAACTAGTATTAGCTCCATCCCTAGCCCCTCAGTTACTTCACTAGTGACTTGCCTCCAACTGGACTTTTTGTCACAGATCATCATCCTCTAGGACCAGCCACTCAGTCAATTCTCAGTTGACCTCACTGTCTAATTATCTAATCCATGTTTAGTTTTATCTAAGGATGTTACAGGAAGCAGTGTCAAAGAATTTACTAAAGTCCAGGTAAAAATCATCTGCTGCTCTGGCTTTGTCTACTAAGACAGTCACCTCTTTGTAGAAGACTATCTGGGTGGCTAAACGTGGTTTCTCATTCATAAGTCAACACTGACTACTCCTCAGCACCTGTTTCTCATTCACATTTAGAAATTAGGATTAGTTGCTTCATTGCCATCCCAGGCATTAAGGTGAGACTGACCAGTAGTAGTTCCCAGAACTTTATTCTCTGCTTTCTTGAATGTGAGTGACATTTGTCCTCTTAAAGCATTCGGGGATCTCTCCTGAATACCATGACCTTTCAAAGATAACCAAGTGGCCCGACAGTGACATCAGCCAGCTCCCTCAGCACTTGTGAGTGCCACCTATCAAGCTCCATGGACTTATATATGCCTAGTTTCTTACAGTTCCTGAAGGCTGATTTACCAGTAAAGATTGAGCAGGAAAAGGCATTAAGCATCTTTGCCTTTAACACATTCTTTGTCAGCAGTTTGTCAGATGCATTCAGCAGCAGCAGGACCACTTTTGATGTTCTTAGTTTGGGAGATTTTTAGTTTAGGTTTTTGGTTTGTAGCACTACCCAAAAAAATTCATTATGCAACTGCAACTAATTCTGTTTCCTGTCAGTATAAATATTCAATGACAAGGTGGAAAAATACTTTTTCCTTACTGTTCCTTTTGCTGTTTATGTACTTGTAAAATTGGCTGTTTCCTCCTACATTCCCTGAAAAATTCAACTCCAGGTGGGCTTTGGCTTTGCCATATTATTAGCTACATATGGCTTCTAGTATAGACACCGGTATGAGATCCAATATGAAGTAATTTTGATTCCTTGTTGATGTTTATCAAGAGGTTGCAATAAGTGCTCACTTTATGCTTAGTATTTGTTGGATCTACAGAGAAAATAAAAATGTCCTAGGGGAGAAAACTCTGCTTTTTCATTACAGGCCTGTAACAAGAAGTGCATATTATGGATGCATCTTTGTGTTGGTTTCCAGAGGAGGTGCAGGTGACATTATTTCCCTTCAAAATGTTTTCTCAAGGGATAAACACAGTCTGAAAGACCTTCTCTGATGTATTAGAATTCTGCAGTTGTGAATGGAAATTAACTTCCACAATTCAAGTTACTTTAGACTGAAGAACTGCCATTTTCTAGAAAGGACCTTCAGCTGTGTGTTAAAACTCTGAACTCTATTAATCCAACTCTGGTTTATGGCACTGCTGGTTTATGGCACAAGTAGCAAAATTTCCATCCTTTTGTATTCCATGTTTTATCATTATCAAACTTTATTTGTGCGTGACATTTTATTTTAGGGTTATGTGATTTTGAGTGTTTTTTGCCCATTTACTCCAGGCTTTTCAGGAGATTATAGGTTTAAAACTCTCTGCAATAGGACAATGCTCCTTTGAACAAAGTTCAAAGAGCTCGATGCTAAATATATTTTGTAGTGTACTATGGAAATTCAAATAAAGTAAGTATATGAAAAGTCACAAGAAGGAAGAATGCAGTCTGAATAGATGATTTTGAATATGAAAAAATATTTGATTACAGACATCACAATAATAATTTCACTGATAAAGACTGCAAATGGCATTTTCCTGCTATTAAAAGAGCTTTGAAATTCTGCACTCCGGCCTAGTATCTCTTCTCATTACTAACAGAATGCCTGAGGAACAGAAATTATACTTTTGCACCAAGATTGGGTTTTTTTTGGTTGGTGGGTTTTCCGTGGAGTTTTTAGTTTAGGTGTGTGGCTTGTAGTGCTACCCAAGAAGATTCTTTATGAAACTGCATGTAATTCTGTTTCCCATAAATAAGAATATTCAATGATAAAGTGGAAAACACATGATTTCTATGAAATTCTAGAAATAGAGAACAACAAAAGCATGTACTTATTCATGTTAAAATGCATCCTTTCAAAAACAGAAATAAAACCTCTCTTTCTTTCTAAATAATAAATTGGTGATAGATGCAAACCAGAGATAGTAACAATAAAATGAGGAGTAAATGTTTCTAACAAAAAGATTCCAAGAGATCACTTAGCATGATAGAGATAAGGAAACTGTAACATATACTAGAAATACAGTGTGACTGTGTGTTTCCACATGGTGAAATTGTTAGAAATATTAGCAAAAAATTGTTTGTTTAATGCTCATTTATGGACCAGAAGAAAGTGGAATCAAATCCTATTCATAGTCTATTCTATAAATCCATTGTAAATGTTCATGAATTGTTATTTTAATACATTTGTTTCCTGATCTGATGTCTCAATATAGGTCCTGTGTCTTCACAACTGGTTTTGCAGAAAAAAACAGTTGTTTTCTAAAGGAAGGCAGTGGTTTGGGAAGAAAACAGTGTCAAAAGAAGCAGAAAAATATCTAAATACGTACATTGAAATTATCTGCTTTTCAGTGTATTTTCTCTAATGTTGCAATTAAAAACTGAAAATGTCAACATCATCATATAAGGACCAGTTAATTTACCATTTTAACTTTCACTCTCTAATCTTCTTGGAAAAAACCCAAACAAGCGAACAAAAAAACCAACCCCACAAAAACAAACCAACAAATACCAGGAAACAAGACCTCACATGTTTGCTACACCAAATGAGAGCTCTAATGTAATGAACTAAAAGAAACCTCCTTGCTACTGAAGTCAAATAACGAACAGTTGCATCTACCTCTATTTCCACCCACAGAATCAAGACCATGTTATTCAAGCACATACAAATAAAAGAGAGATGGAAAATGACTTTTACTTCATCTGGACTAGTTTGAGGCTTCTACCTGGGATAGCAATCATCCCAATTCATTATATCAATTCACAGGAAAAAAAATTTCATAGTTAATAATTAAGAGTCCCTCTTTGAGTCACATATCACAACAAGGTGATTATTATACCCATTTACAGCATTTATTAAGGTGTGATTTCATGTTGGAGGTTATTTGAGTACAGTGTTTCCAAACATAAAAGTCAAAATGCTTTGGCAAGTATTGAGTGTGCCTTCCTTTCTCTGAACTCTTCTTGTGTGCATGTGTGTCACAAATAAATCTGTTGCTTTCACTGCTTATTCTATCTTTTTTTCAGTTCCTCTTTTGTTCCTGAAATTCCCTTACTTCTGTTCTCCTTTGCTTTCTTTCCTTATTGATCTAATATATGTTATGTGTTCTTCTTCCTTTGAGACAACAATAAAAACCAGCTATAATAGACAAAACAAAAAGGTGTCATGCAAATATACATAGCTATAGCAAGATAGAAAGTGGGCTCTAAGAGCAGCTTAAAATTATGTTTGACTGAGTATGGTGTACTAGCCAACAAATAAGCAACTGAGAATCATTTCAGTAAGCCTAATGATCTTGGAATTGAATAGGAAAAAAAAATACAGGATGTGTCAGTGGCAGATGCTAAGCTAAACCCCATGTGAAGTAACTGCCAAAATAAATACAGGTGCTTCTGACAGCCACATATGAAAGTTTTGATTTCCCTTTAAACACATCAGTGTGATGCATAGACATGTTGCAGCAATGTGAATAATGCTACAATCTCCCTTTTGGAAACACAGAACTAGCACAAAGGTGAAAAAAAAAAAGTTAAGAAACAAAAACAGCATTTGGAAAGAACTCTCAAGTTAAGCAGTCTGATCCTCAAATTCAAGCATAAGCTCATAAATAGCCCCAATCAGAAAGTATGTTTCCTGAGTGCTCTGTGCTCATATGGAATAGTCTCAAATTCTCTGGATGACTTTGTGTCTATCTTCATCTGAAGACTCCTTAAGATGATGAATTGCATCCACGTTTAGAGAATGAAGTCCACACAAGTATAGCAATGATACCAGCTTTCCTTTGGACTCACAAAAAAGAACAATAATGCTGTCCCCTCTACATATAATGTTAATGATAAAGAGTTTGCAAAAAAAAACATGTGAAAGATGGATTTAACTTTTTTTTTCCCCTCTGGGCAGTTTCAGCCCAGCTGAATGCCTTATACGCAGGCTATAGAATATACTGTAAGAGCAGCTTCAAAGTCTTGCTGAATTTTATATTCTAAAAAATAAAATATTTTTCTTTAAATATGCTAGGGTTTTGGAATGGTAATCCTCAATTTAGTGCTCCCAGCCCCCTTCCCCCAACCCCTCTCCAAGATTTCAAAACCACACACTGCTCACTAGCTTCTCCTCTCCTACTTATTTTGTCCATGGACAGAGAGAGGAGAGTTGAAGGCACAATGGGAAAAAATCATGGATTGAAATGAGAATAATTCCCTGGAAACTTCCAGTGAGAACTCACCTTCCAATGAGATAAGAAAATAAACAGTAACAGCATCAACATTAATATCTAAATTGTACAAAAAGGAGACCAGAAGCCCGATCTGGCCACAGTCATTGCACCCAAGCCGCTCTCTCCGGTCCGGACCAGCATTACCCCACTGCTGCAGCAGTCACACTTGTTCCACTGGAAAAGCATGACCCTCTTTCCTGGAAGCTGTTCCCTGCCCCTGGCAATGACATAAAGTGGTACTGAATAACACAATATCTTGGCCACGCCCTCTTATCTGAGCTGGAACCAGGACAAGCCATTAACAGAGCAATGTAGAAATACCTACCAAAGCCCCTACAGCAATGGAGATCTGTCTTCTAAACCCCAGTCTAAGCACTATGTGGTAAGCAATATAAAATGTTTGGTAAAATAACTGAACTTGAGCATGGAGTGGAATTTACACCTACCCAGAATTTTTCTAAGATTTCACAAGAACTATCAAAAAATCTCAAAAAGTAAAAATAACCCTTCAGTTTGTCTGTGTAATTGTAGATATCAAGTAGTTCTAATTGCCTACATTTAAAATATCTTTTCTGAAAATACTTATACACAAAAACTCAATCAAATAAGAATTCAATTACCATTCTGTTATCATCATTACCAATCATTTACATATAATTTTACCTCTAGTTTCACAACTCTGTGAAGTCTCTTTATGCCTAGACTGGATCAGTGAGCTGGGGAAATATTTTCTTTGGAACCAGATTTTGACCATCAAAGATATCTTATCCTAAAAGGTATCAATAAACACACAGCAGTCCTCCCCATTTCAACAGCCACTCCACATCTTCCTCATTTTGCTAAATATCTCTAAGATTTTGTCAGTTTTTAATTATTATTGTGCAATGCAACGTACAGATTTCAGAAAAAGAGACAAACTTTTATATTTCCCCTTTTATTCCCCTAGATTTTCTCCTCTCCAGCATATGTTCTTATAATTTGATATGTCTTTACTTATTTAACATTTAATCATTTAAGTAGGACTTATTCCATCTCAATCCAAAGCACATAACCAGGTCGTGATCCACACTGAACTTCAGAATAAAACTAAGTGATAGTGAAAAACATTTCTTCCAATATCAACATAGAAGATGGGTCTTATATAGTCCCTATGGAGGGCCCCAAAACCTCTCTCTGCACTCTCCCACTTTATGACCAAATTAAAATGAATTCCCTTCTCCCTGAAAGGCTTTCACTGCATTGATTACTGAATGAACTGATTGTCAAATAATAGCTTGAGAATTACAGTTTTTAAATTTATTTCCCTCTTCCTCCTGCTTATGCAATACAGCTTCACACAGTGCTATGGGGAGGATCTCAAAACTCTTTAAGAAAGTCTCATAATTATTTTGTCACATAAATACAGAATAAAGTAAATTACTACTCAACAATGTGTAAAATTGCTATTTAAACTTTTATTTGGTGTAGAATATCTGAACAAATATTGCCATTAAAAAAAAACCAAAACAAAAAACCACACATAAAGCAACATAGGCAAACAGATTAATCTAAGTCTGTACTATAATAAACATTAAATATGAGATTATATTTAAAATTTTATCCTTCCTGTACACCCTGGATGTCTGTAAGTGTAATCCATACATGCACAGTGTCATTAGAAAATGGAATTACACTGACAGAACAGGCTGCTTGTACCAAGGCAATAGTATATTTTAGTGAAAAGGCTCTGTGAGCCTTCATGCAGATAGATCACAGCTTTAAAACATAACCAACTTGATTACTTTTGGTAGAGCCTAGAAGTTCATATATGGAAGTGTTACCAGATCATTCTTGAAATTTTCATTCAGGCTCAGTGAGCACTAGGTAAAGCAGGATTTTACCTCTTGCTTATTCTGTGCTGTGCTGCTTGGTGTTTTTTTAACTGAGGGAACTGTAGAAGGTATTTTCAGAGTCATGTAATGGAAGAGGAAAAAAAAAAAGGGAAATTTTCCCTTTAAACTTACTATAAGATGAAGTTTCTAGAGAAAAAAAGACTAGCTAAAATACTGAAGGGACATCTCATTTGAATAAACAGTAAATTGTACTGGTAATCTAAAAATTGTGGTAGAAGAGGGAAAATAAAACCAAAAAAATAGAAATCACTCTCAGAATAGAAGTCAGTTTTATCATGTAAAAAAAAGTAATTTTCTTTCAGTTGTAAATTAAAACAACAATACCACATTTATTTACATACTTCAATTCTTAGTAAATTACAAAGGAAATCCTGACTTCCAAGATTCCTTATAGGAGATATAATCTAAAACTACTCTTTTTCAGCAAGAGCATTTTCTATAGTCAGATTCATGGCGTTTAAATCTACTTACAAGTCAATGACTTAATAGTATAATTTTAGCAGGTGCTAAATGCTGACTTCGTATTCTGAACCTACTGTCATCCCATACTGAGAAAAATTGTAATGATCATGACCTAGAAATTACTTATGCAATTTCTGTACATTAGCTTCTCTCCTTACATAGGTTAGAAAAATATCTGTGATGGTCAAAAAGCTATTGAAAAGAAAAAACAATTCTACACTTTATAGGTTGACTAGAGATTATTTTACATTATTTAGCAGTAACTGTAACAAAGCTTATCATTCTTGGGGTAGTAGTGGCTTTTCAACTCATCAAGGACATGTATAAAAAGTCATGTAAATGTAACAGATCATACAAAAACTTCTACTACACCTATATGAAACACTTTAAAACTGTTATTAAAATGTGCAGCGACAGAAAACTGGTTTGCTGCTAACAAAAAGTCTGCGGAAGTGCAGCATAAAAATATGATATCTATGATTAATGACACAGATCATGACTTAACTTTCTGTCACCAAATAACACTTCAAGGATAACAAAAAAATCCCATGCATGGCCCATTTATGAGATCTTTAAACTTATGCAAGAAGACTTTTCAACCCTTTTTAAAACCAACTGGTAAAAGATATATCAGAATTAGAGGAAATATTTCAATTTTTCAGTCATGAATACAGATTTGGATATATTAAAATATTGGCCCTACCCTGACACCCATCCACCTACTTGTCTAAAATACATCATAGCAAAAAATGATGAGATGAGAAAGATATTTCACACAGTAGTCTTATAATCTTTTGTTCAAGAAACAAAGTTATCTTAATTTCATTACTAATTTTCTTACAATAAGTGTTCAAAAAAACCAGAAACTGTCTTTAAAGCTGGACAATTCAGAAAAAGGTTTTATGTGTAGATGAATTCCTCCTTGAGCAGGGACACGGAGTGCCTCTGCAGAAATTGGGCAATCCAGCCTTGGCCAAACTGCGGCCTAATTGAGGCCTGCAGAGGCCTGTAAATGCCTGAGCTTGTGACACAGTTGAAAATTGTCTAATCCATGTTTCTGCAAAGTATATTAATTATAGAGTGTTTCAGAGACAGGTTAAAACAATGAGCCAATGAAGCAGAATCTTAGTCAGGATTGGAATGTAAACTATTTTATCATATATAAGAAATGTGTGTAACAGAATAAACGTATTTCACCATTTTAACTGTATCAGTGTAGGCATCTTTTTCTTTTCCAGCTCCTCGTTAAGGTACTCTGCTTCTTTATGTAGATCATTTGTTAAGGAATTGTGAGAGATTCAGAGAAATGCTTCAGATGTCTAGTTTTATGAAAGAATGTGACACTTATCCTCAAATCTTAGCCATCTCAATTTCTTAAAACTTGTGCAAACTTATTATCTCCATTGCCACCATGGTGACAAAAATACTTTCATTCCATAAATGGAATTGATTGTCGTACAAAAATTTTATAAAATGTAATGAATTTATGGAAAAGTGCATTGAAATACATCAACATTTATCAAAAACTCAGCTGTAAGTGATACATTAAAGCACCTTATAGCTGGTCTGTACATGGGGGGTATGGGGGGTAGTGAGAGCAGAAATACACATTATGAGGAAAACATATTACACTGAAGAAAGAGTCCTCCCTTGCTGAAGTTTACAGTAAAGCACTCCTTTTGCAGCCTATCTTCTCACCTTGCTTTCATGTCTGTAATATTCCTTTTTCATCCACAGAGGTCTGCTACATTTATTCATACCAACAGTTGATCATGTAAGTATGCACAACTTTTTCTCAAGCTTCCACATTTATTCACCAAAAAAAAAATTAATGTTCTTACCCATCCAGCTGGTGGGATCCAGAAGACAAAGCTGGCATTTACTCTACTACTTATTTAATATTTTGCATAGAACTGCCACAGAGTATTAGCACTTTCGGACAGTTAAATATTTACCTTTTCTAGTCCAATTTTTTCTTCAGTCACAGAACAAATGACTGGGGCAAAAAGGTATTTTATATCTTCTTACTTGCTCTGTGTGCCTCTCGAATCCATTCCGTGTTTCCAGGTAAGGAAATGTTGGGATAATTGAACATCAATATAGGCTCTTCTATATTCAACTTTTTGATTTCATCAGCTTTCCTTTATTTCATAATCTGTCATTACCTTACCTCATGAGTGCCCCTGACTCCAGAAAGATGAATTTTCTACAGTGACAATTTTTATTTACTCAAGATTTCCCAGCCTGATCTGTTATTCTGAAATTTTATATAACTTCTGAATTTTAACATTTCATTCTTCTCACAAACTCAAAATGTGAACTCTAACTTGATATTTTGTACAAGGTGTTTCTACCTAAAGTATAACACAGTTCCACTATTCCTTTTCTTTCTTTTAATTTTATAAAGTAACCAAAAAATGCTCTTCTACGCACTTCTTTGAACCCTCCATTTGAAATGAGAGGTAGAGCCACGGAGAAGTATCCAAGAATACTTCTCATTAGCAATACTCCAAAATCACACTGAGGGATTATTCTCCACTTCTCTCAAATGTCTGTAGAAACAGTGAGGACACACTTTGCTCTGCGTGAGGCAGGTATGGCAAATTTCAGAAAGAAACCATACTCCCACATTACTGGAAAAAAATGCAAACAACATGAGGAAACCTTTACTACAAAATTAAGTGCCTATATGTTCAGAACAGAAGACCTTATACAAATCACCATATGTCAGGTGATGCTAAGTAAGATTCAGATAATAATATTTCATTGTACTCCACTTGTCTAGCTTATAAAGTCAACACACCCATCTGATCTTGATATAAGTTACAGGGCACAATATGAACTGTGGATGTCAAAGGCCTTGGTAGGTGAGATAACAACCAGAATCAGTCCAAAGTAATACTCTTACTGGCTCAGTAATCTTTTTCAGTTTTCTGAAACATACTTGCTACCACACCAGCCTTAGTTGCAAAGTTCATAAATTGCATGCTATATTGTTATTGTATTTCATATAATAGTATATAATGCAGTAAAACTTCAGGAGCCACTACTATCTTTATCAATATAAATAAATCAATTGTAAAATGCAACTTAAATCAAGTAAGCAATAAAAATACACAAACTATGATTTGTAGCACAAACTCAACATCCAGCATGTCACATGAGAATACCATGCCTTCAGTAAAAAAATGGAAAATCTTTAGTTTGGTCTAATAAGGATGTCCTTCATGGCAATTAGATCAGGCAATCAGAATAGAAAGTGGAACTCTCCCTACTGATTTTATTCATGTAATACTGCCAATGGTGATGGCAAAACCTCAGACTCATGAGATCTCATGAGAGTCGCTGCTTTAAACTGCTCTCTGAAGAATAAGTAAGTCAATCAGAACACATTTCTCTTCTAGTGTCATGAGACATTAAGCGCATGTAATTACCACACAGGCAGTATCACAATTTATGAAGGTAAGAAATGGGAGCTCTCCATTACCATGGAAATATTTGTCAATTTACTCAGTACAAACCTGCATTTTCACACAGAAACCATGCAAGATATCTCAGATGTGTTTCAGTCTCGCATCCATTATACTCCACAAAGTCATCCAAAGGAATATTAAAACAAACTAAACTAAAACTGGATTTTACCTTTTTTTCCTGTTGTCCCTCTGTCACCTGACCAGTTGGGTGAAATACCACTGTAACTCACATAGTCTGCAACTAAAGAGAGGGTTTTTTTTGTTTCTAATTAGTTCCCAATGGGGTCTGTGAGGTATGACTGAAAACAAAAAACCAAAAAATGCAACAGGATTTTGGAGCAAAAAAGCACTTAAAAAAACCACAAGGTAGAGGGCATATTGTAATAAAATTTAATTTCTTTCCTTTGTTTATCCAGGTCTAAAATTACTTGGTCCATGAGTCAGTCCTTGCATAAGATGATATGTCTGTTTCAGAGACCACTCAGACTAAAACTGAGGTTTGACCTTTAGAGCAGTTATCAACCTTGACAATATAGGAAGGAGATTATTCCCTTTACAATTCGTTTCACTTAAAGCCTTTAATCTTCCAAGAATTAGAGCCTTCAGCCTCATCTCCATATAGGCAGACTAGCAGTCTATACTAATTCTCATCTCTAGCTTGACTGCATTCCAGCAAAAAACAGAGTTAAAGGGACCTGAAAAAAAAGCATCAGAAACCCATACTTCAGACAAGGCTATCTTACCCTGCCTGAGTGGTGGAAAATGAACAGTTGTGATTCCAAAACATCTGAAATAAACAGGATCACTTATTCCTGGGTCAGCTGTTATTTCTATTTCAGATAACTAAACTTTGTAAGATGATAACAGCTTAACGGCTTGCTTTTCACTCTTTTAATGAGCCACAGGGAAAAAAAAAAAGGCAAAATTTAAGTATCTTATTAGAAGCATTTAAGGATACATGCTGTGAGTGCTTGAATTGCAAACTCTAAGAAGACTGTGTAGTTTTTACATAGATGTGGGTAAAAATGCACAGTTAAATTTTAACATGATTTGACATAACTCTTACAGAGAAAAGTAGTGAAACCGACAGCTAAGTCAGTCTTTGAAGAAATTCTGACACACTCATTGTCTGAAGGTTTTTTTAAAAAATTACCTTCCACTTATACTGCAAACAGTAGTGACTTGAGGTCAGGAAAGCTTAAAATCATTTTAGCATAGTCTTTCAATGCACAATAAAAAATATATTCCATTTATTCCATATATTCCAATAAAAAATATTCCATTTTCTACTCCAGAAATCAATGTGTTTCTGACAGATGCTTATGTTCCTGAGTATCTCTAATAATGAAGAATTCATGATTCTCCTACACAGTCTATTTCGATGATATTTTCCATTATAAGATTTTTAATTCTATGTAATCCAAATCTCTCTTGCTATAAAGTTAAAAAGCACTTAATTCTTGCCCTATTTGTCCTGGGAAAAAACTAGTTATTCTCCCCTCTTTCAGGAACTTATCGTGGGAGATTAAGATATCTAATTTTTTCCATCTTCTCACTACTTTGAAGATATACTTGTTCAAAGTTTGTCGCATGCAATGAGTGGCATTTTTTTAACCAATCAGATATCTCAAAGTATAATGTCAAAAACACTACAAAAGCATTACTGGAGCTGAATAGAGATGAAGAATCGTCTCCTAAACTACAAATCACAGAATTATTCAGGCTGAAGAGACTTCAGGACATCTTTTGTCCAGTTTTCAACTCAGAGCAGGAGTAAGCTGTGAGGTCAGACCACTATGCTCAGGGCTTTATTCAGTCTGGTCTTGAATATGTCCAAGAACAGAGCAACTGAACAGTCTCTCTGAAAAACCTGTTCCACACTTTGACTGTTCTAAGACTTACAAGGTCTTCCCATCTATCCAGTATGAACCCCACTTGTTTCAGTTTATACCTGTACCCTTTCATTCTCTCTGATGCATGCCCATGAAGAGCCCAGCTCCATCTTTTTGCTAACCTCCTTGGTGGCCTGGGCAGGCTCCTGACACATTCTCCCAAAGCAGTCTCTTCTTCAGGCTGAGCAAGCCCTGATCCTGCATTCTCTCCTCAAAAAAATGCTCCAGCTCCTGACTAGTTTGGGGATCGTCTGCTAATCCCAATTCAGCCAGTTGATGTCTTTCTTGTATTGAGGAGCCCAAAACTGTAAGCAGGAGTTAGATGAGGTCTCACAAGCTCTGGACAGCAGAGGGATAATCCTTCTCCCTCAATCTCCTTTCTGTTTCCCTACGAATACAGCCTAGATGCCACCTTTGCTGGCCCAGGTTAGACCCCTCACATATTTAATTTATGACAGGCCTTCAAGCAGCACACGATACATGCTTTTGTCTCAGCCATCCAACCAGCTTTTTATCCATCTAGTTTTCTACCATCCAGAGTGCAATATTCAACACTAATAATGTAAGACTTATTAAAGTTAAGGCAAACATCACCCATTCCTTTCTCCGTGTTCACAAAGCAGAAAGCAATTAGGTTGGCCAGGCATGAATGGCAGCATGACTGCTCTCAATCCCTGCTTTTTCCTTCAGGGACCCAGATGTGAGCTCCATTAACCCCTCAGAAGCTAATAAGAGATGTCTATACAGTAGTTTCCTGTAGTGTCTTTTGGGCCTTGTTTAGAAGATGTGTGCAAAATTTGCTTTTTCCCACTCACCAGATCACGTCCCAGATTTTTTTATGCTTCATTCTGAAATAATTTTACAGCATCATCTTCAGTTTTCAATCCCTCCTCTGTTCCTTCCTTCCCATGAGTAATTACCTAATCAATAGTTCCTCAGTCTGTATTTTGTCTCTGGTGATTTTTATGCAAGGATATTCCATTTGTATATGTTTCATCACACTGTTCAGTGGTTACATCTCCATTTCTCAGGGTTGTTTTGAATGAAGAGTCTAGCCTCTACGCTCTCTTAATTCTCATCAGCTTTGTAGATGGAAATTTTATGTACAAAACTGATAAATACAGGTTTCTATTTCACCACCCATCAGGTTAATGATAATATTGAATAAAGCCAGATCTAAGCCCATAACAAAACCCTTATGACAACACACTTATACTCCGAAGGTAAGATACCTTTTCACTATAAAGAAAGTTCTACAACCAACTTTGTGCTTTCTCTTTGTTGATACATCTAGATCAAACACAGATTAAAACACTAAGTGAAACAGTAGCTAAATTCTTAGTCAGGATTTCAAGCACCTGTTTACGCCTCTCTCTAAAAGGCTACAAGATTAAAGACCTTTGACATAATTTATTCAAAATATGTGGATTTCTAACATTCAATTCAATTTTTAGTTCTCATTTCTGAAATCAAAATAAGTGCGGTCACTTATCAGCAAACTAGAAGCGTTACGTCTTAAAATTAGAACTATGTATCAGTGACATTGATTCCATATATAACTTTTACAGCAGAATTCTTAAAAAAATAAAGATTTTTGGCTTGGTCAGGTGAATGGTCAATACAAGAAAGGAACTAAGGATTTTTTGTTTGTTTGTTTTGTTTTACATCACTAGGGAATATAGATTACCTGTGGTTTGACCTGGTCACTGTCAAAGAAACTCAACATGCTTATGTTGCAACAACAGCTCACCAGACAATCTTTTTGAGATATGGGTGGCAGCATGATGTCACAAGACGAATAGGCAAAAATAGGATCGCAATAATTACTTACAAGCAATTTGTCAATATCTCTTCAATTATGCATTTTTTTAATATCTAAGGAAATTTATAATCCCCCAAATCTTCCATTTTCCTTGTAAAATTTTATAAGCAATTTCTTTAGCAGTTATTTCTGTGACATTGCAACAACTTGCCATTTTTAATTATTTGATTCAGATGAATAAGAATATTGCAGATTTCCAGTTTAATTTAGCTCTTTCATTTCAGCCATGAGAAACAAATTCATAATTTCCTAAAGAACTTGATTACCTTGGATTAGATTAAGACTTCATTTTTTGAATTCACAGTGTCATCAGGTACATTCTTTGAAACTTGTTTTCAATCAACTTGTTTCTGATGCATGCTCAGAAAATTACAGTTTTATTAATTATCTCAAGAAGGCACTAAAATTTAAAGGATTACAAATTAATAACTAGTACTGAAAGGTGCATGTGTTTAAACATGAGATTATAACAATATGTCTCAGCTATGCATTTGTAACTGATCATCCTGCTTTCTCAAAATAGCATGTTATATGCTTATCACGCATAGTACAAATTATAGAAGGCTTCATTAAAAAGAATACAAAGACATTTCCATTAGGCCAAATTAAACTTCCTAAACAAAGAGCAGTTTCCCCAGTTCAATAAACAGACAGCTGTTTCCTTCATGGTTTTACTTTAATGGTTCTCATGAATCATGGACTCTTAATCTGTGATCCATTCCAGGATTCATGAATGCAGAATATGTGTTTTATGAGGACAAGAAACTGCATGTAGCACATATTTATAGTATGACAAGGAATTTTGATAATAAAGAACACATTTTCAAGTTTGCATGAAAGCAGAGAAAGAAAACAGTCTATCTGCAAATAGTATTCATGGCCAGTGTTTAGTTTCATAGCAACAGCATCATTCCTGACTAGCATGGTAGATGTATAAGCAAACTCTCTCCTCTTGCATCATCTGTTTTATTGGCTAGATTCCTAGAGTAATCAAACATCCCAATGGAATACTAGAAACTAAATGAACTTTCACATCATCAAAGTAGGAAAAAGGCAAAGAAAGGAAAATAGTTGAATTAAAAGAAAAATCACCACAGAAAATCTGTTTGGGAAAACATTTCCAGCACAATCTTTATGAGCTAATCAGAGGAAACAGCTATCCTGAAGAGATGAAAAAAGTCTTGCTGGGGGCCCGTAAAAGTTTACAGCATTGTTTAAGCAGCTATCAAATGGTCTGGCCTGAAGCAGTTGACAAACCGATATTCTCCTGATTGTGATCTTCTGATAGTACTCAGGAAGTGCTCTCTAGAAAACACTCTGTACATAATGACTGAATATAAACATCCTAATGCCATGTTTGCCTGTCTGTTGGCAATCCAAAGGTTTGAATTATCAAGAAGACACACATATCTTCCTTTTTATTTTTAATTTTCAAGACATAACATTATGGTCCAACTCTTTCACCTTTAGGTTACAGAATCATAGAATGGCCTGCGTTAGAAGGGACCTTAAAAACCATCTCTTTCCAATCCCCCTCCTGTGAGTATGGGCACTTTCACTAGACCAGGTTGCTCAGGGCCCCATCCAACCTTGTTTTCAACACTTCTAGAGTTAAGGCATCCACAACTTCTCTCAGCAACCTGTTCCAGTACCTCATCACCCTTACAATAAAGATATTTTTCCTAATATCTAAACTAAACTTCTTTTAGTTTGATGCCATTCCCCCTTGTCCTGTCAGTACATGTCCATGTAAAATGTCTCCCTCCATCTTTCTTGGTTTCTTGTGCTAATTATACAATGGATTAGACCTTTAGAAGGTTCAAACTCTTGTTTTCTTCATAATACATGTTGAAAGCTGATCACCACCATTGTCACTTATGTAGTACAGGACTCTGCTGAACATTATATTCCTGTATTTCTTTCTCTGACAGAAATGTATAGAATTTTGAGTCACATATCAGAATTTTAAAAGCAAACAAAAAAACCAACCAACCAACCAACCAACCAACCAACCAACCAACCAACCAACCAACGAAAACCCCAACTAACCAAAACCAAGAGGTCTTGCTTCCCTGGTTTTCTTGGTTTGCAGGGCTATGAAAGGGGCCCCTTATGACATCAGATACATTCATTTCTCTTGCACTGGCATTCTGAGTATGGAAGTAAAATATTTTCAATACATTGGTGGATAAAACTTATTTCCAAGTATACTGGCAACATTTACAAACTGAACAGATAAATTCAGGTTTTACAGTGCTTATTTAGCAGACTGAACATATGCTATGTTTGTTCATTGTGAGATTGTTCTTCAATCACCATGAGTATTTGAGTTGAATATTTATACTTGAAAAAGTAGCTGAACTCAAGCAAAGGCAAAAAGCATTTCAATTCAAAGGCAAAGAGCTGTTCAGGAGTCCACCAATTTAAAATGGGAAAGGTAAGTATTATTTTTGTCTTGTGCCTATTAAGCAAGCTTTTCAAGCAATATTTTTAATAATATTTTTAATATCAAATTTTAACTTTTAAAAACAAATCAGGGTTTAGAAAAAATGGCCTCAGAAATAATCAATTTTTTCCCTTCTTTTGAGGGAAATATTAAGTATTCCTTTAATAGAAGAAATTTTTTTAAGATCTGTCTTGCAACACTTTTTTCCCTTTCAAAAGGTAGGTGTTACCGTTAATTGAGAGAAGCATTTTAAAAAATTGACACCCTCTATCCCCAAGCAAAGATTACATGCACAGTAAGTTATAATCCTTGGCTTTGCAATACCGCTTTATGAGGTTAAGAAGATGAATGTTCATTGCTTTTAATCCTTACCAAGATTTACGAGGCTCTGGGTATCCTTTCCCCAGAGCATCTACAACTGTGCGGTTGTTCTGCCTGCTGCTTAAATTACAGAGACATCTGCAAAGTAAATTATGGATTGTTGTCCCACAACCAAGCTGCTTCCTGATCTCTCCTGTAGTATTTCTTTGATAACAACAAAAGGCTTTCTTTCCCCTTGTTTATCACTCTTGTTTTTCCAGGCTGGATGATAGTATGATGAACTTGATTATTGTCTGCTCTGCTCACTTTCAACCAACATGTTCCACTGTAAAAATCCACAGTAAAAAGAAGGGGAGGGAATGAGCTGTGAGGGACAGAACAGAGCTACATAATGTTTGTTTTATCCATTAAACTCTTCAAAGTTCACAATTCACAAATCTGGAGATTGTTTTCTCCTTCAGAAATATATGTAGCTAAACTTAACATTTGAACACTTAGAACCATTCTGAATGAGGTGAATACATAGCTTTTTGTTACTCTAATACCTCTCTATTACATATTCATTAATATGCTGATTTCCACATCTCTACTTATATGCACATATCTATATAAACTTATCAAACACTTAGAGGGTTATCTAAGCCATTTGAAGAGCTGAGCCAGATTTTTGATTATATGCCAAATTTTATAATCAAGCAGTTTAAATTTTTTATTTCATAATAAATGCAGTGAGAATATAAACTCATTATCAACAAGAAATCGTACACCGAGCATGCCAAGGCTCATCTTTGTCCACACACAGGCATTCTTAGAAGACAGTCTACTCAGTGCTGATGTCATTAAATTTCAAATAAAATTTAATAAAATAATTTCACATTTCTTGCTCTCTATTATCCTTCTCATTACGTTCCCATACTGTCTACCTGAGTATCCTGAAAGAAAATGCAATTTAAATTACAATCCAGGTGTCAAAAAAAAAACGTTTTAAAGGCAAAGGGCATGCAAATCTATCATCCAAACCATTTTACTAAGCAGAAATGATAGTCACATCTCCAGCTCTTCTGGCACAATTCCAGCAAGCCTAGTCACGATAGTAAGCACTGATCACATTTACATCAGAGAAGTCCTTTTCATTTATTTGTCAGAGTCACTGAGATATAATCTCAATTTCCTAATTTCTTTTGACTGGTTTTAAGTCCAGAGTTTTTTAAGAGAAGATACATAACTGAAAATTGCCTTGTGCTCTTTGTCCCAAAGACAGTAAAGACTGATTTGAATGAAAAAAAAAAATAGGATCCAGACACTTTTAACCATGCTTCATAGACCAAATTATTAAAAAATAAAACTATAACACAAAAAATTCACCAACCTTTGCCATCTTTTGGAGACTGTGGTTTCAATACATATAGGATTTCACCTCAAAGCACAATATAACTAAAGTTATACAATGCATACCTTCATATCTAATTGATTTCTTTTGTCATCCCTGGAATTAAATTGTAGTCCAGAATATACTAAAACCAGTTTACAGTACAGTCCATATGCAACAACTGAAGCAAACAATAGTGTATTAATAAACATGAGGAAGCCTATGACATTGGTTTTTACCTGCGTGAAATGGGTTCTGCCAAGGTATGCCTTTGAAAGCAGACAAATACCATCTAACAAAAATAACACCACGCACAAGGAAAAAAGCATCATAAAAATAAAGCTCAGAGAGAACATTAGTTTCTGCCCTTTAAGAGGTACAGAATAGACTGCAAAGGAGCTTTTATTTTCTCCAATCTACATCTAAATTGAAATAGTCTGAACAAAGTAACATACACTATAGCTCTTTGCAAATAGTGAATCGGTCTGTAGCAGTGAAATATCTCTAGACTGCATCAAATATTTTTGTTGAGATACGCAGCAAGGATAATTAGAATCCTCAAGTTCTTGAGTTCAGTTAAGTGGGTCTAAAACTAAATTCTGTTTAATATATATATAACAGCAAACAAACAAATAAGAAAAAAAATCCACTAGCTAAAAGGTGAGAATAGAATTCACCAGGTTTAACACAGTAATTTCATCACAATTATTACAGATTTCTTTGAGATGACAGAGACTTCTTCATAAAAGTCTACCTTTGAATATGATGACACATCTTCCAAGACGTTATACAAATAAGCCCTTAACTGGCCTTATTCACCACAATCCTCAACTGATTGGGTCACTGTAGTCTGTAACAAACACGCAAAAGTTAAATTATCATTGTCAACAATTGCTTATCATGAAAATGGGAAGAACAGCCAAAGCACAATAATGTGTTATTAGAAAATCAATCTAGAATAAAAAATATTAACAGATCACCACACAGCACGTTTTCTGTGTCTCTTGACTGAATATGGCAAGGTGAGGAGCAGGACACAGACACCCCTTGAAGCTGATGGACCCCATTGAGCAAACATTCAGAATTAAACTGCTCACGTTTCTTATAGCTCTCTAAAACTTGGGGGATTTTACTGCCAGTAGGCATTACTGCAGAACATCATATTACAGCTCTGATTTGTATGCATTGCCTTGGCTGGGTTTCCTTTGTGTCAGCTATCATTCATCACAGCATGAAAATAAACATACAAAGAATTTTTTGAAAAGGATGGAGTAGGGATAATACGAGCTAGGGACATCTCATATAATGATTTGTTCTTTTCACAATGGTTTTACAGCCAATTTTGTCTCTACTATAATGGTATAAATCAGCATCATATATGGCAGGATTGTAATTTTTCTCTTAAATGCAATTCTGTAACTCACAGAAACAACTTATATAACTAGCCCATCCTGATCTGGCTCCTATTACAGATGTGAGACACATTGTTATTTGAATCACAGTTTGATGTTTAGATGATGGGGATGGGGGGAAGAAAACAAAAAATACTGGAAAATCTTTTCTATTACTTCAGTAGGATGAAAACTTAGAGGGTTCTTTGCTGCTTTTATTTATTGTCTAGTTGTTTGCATAATGGAATTTTTTAATGCAGATGGGAAGAGAAAAAAAGAAATTAAAATATACGGGATTCCAAACCTAAGACTGGAGGGATGTTTAAGAGAGAGATGACATCCAGATACAAAACTACAAAACAAGAGAAAACTCAAGGGAAGACAAACAGCTGAGCTGGTGACTCTCTTTGTCTTCTTTCGTTCCCCAGGCAGTGTCCTTATCCAAGAGAAGAGGCTACTAAAGAGAGCCGTAACATCCACTCGGAGCCAAACTTTTAGATCATATTAAATTGGGGCTTTTAGAAATGTTCAAACTTGGAAGTTGCAGGTGAATTATGCCTAAAGAGGAGAATAAGCCATTCATAAGACATTAGCAACCCAAGTCTCCATACGTCAAGAAAACATTAAAAGAAAACCTAATAATACACTACAACATAAACTGCATATTTATAAATATATCTTGTTTACAGCACTTCCACTCTCCTCCACTGAATTAATATAGAACCAATTTTGCTACCTTTGGAAGTTTTAATACCTTTTGGGGGTGTGGGGGGAAGGGGAGAGAATCCTAGAATTTTCTCTAAGTTCAGTAGATAGAGTATTTATTCAATAATTAGTTGAATTAAATTTTGAAATTATTAGTATCATTCAATGACAATTTTTTTATGTCCAAGACATTCTATTCACTGACAGTTAATTTACTGTAGGGGTGAGTAACTCCAATGCAATAGTTGGTACTATTCAAATACTCAGTCCACATGGATGTGGTGATATATTTCACCTTTTAAATTCACCATATTTGCGAGGCAGCACCAGAAGCAAACCTACCCACTTAACAGGAAAATTCTTTTTGAGTTTCTTGTTAAGGCAAACAGGATTTGAATTGCATTATTTATTTCAAGCTTGCCAAACCAACCACATTCACTTTTCTTTTGAAGAATTTACTTATGGTCCTTACACTAAAAATGTAATAAACCTGCCAAAAACCAAACTTACAAACGAAAAGAAGCAGTCCAGAAGGGAAAGAATCCCAACACTGTACAAGTTTCTTTTGTTGCAGAAACCCCTAACAGAAAACAGAAGTCATAAACAAAACAACTTGCTCTTTCTCAGTGTTAGTTATTCACATTATTTGATTTGATGCAACAATATTAACTTAATGGATCAACAACATTTGATACCAGCTCAAAAGAGCAGCTGAAATATGCATCCAGAACTACACACATTGCAGGGCTCTAGAGTCTGCTGATGTAGAAATAAATAAAGAACCTCATAAAATCCAAGGGAAAAAAAAAAAAAAAGCCAGCTTTTTGGTGTTAGCACTGCAAGTTCTTGTTTCCTTAAAAATATTCTTAAAATGTAGAATACAGCCCTAGTTATTTATTGCTTGGCACCTCTTACCAAAAACATTGGCAATGAAAAACAGATCCAAATGACTCTTACTGCAAAAAAAAGACTGGAGTGGTTCTGTAAACCTTATTGATTTTTTTTCTCAGTTGCATTGATTCAATTTGAAAAATCTTTTCTGTAAATAATCCAGTTTACTTAGTTGAAGGAAAAGTACAGCCTGAAAGCTGTAATATACAGTTTGCATTAATCATCTAACCTGAGGAGATTGACTGGTACCATTGAGTACCTTGGAATATATCCACATTCAGAGAACATTTTGAACACATTTCCAAAACAAAGTTAAAGCTGTCAGGATTGTTATCATCTGAGAAACTGCAGAAAGTATCAAGTGAAAAAGAATATGCATATTAAGTGAAATATCATTCACTTTCATTTATAGTTATTTTGCACAGTAAACATTTAACTGGAAGTCACCTAAATTGTGCTGCATGAAATTATGGTTCCTTAATGTCTTTTGGTTTTGCAGGTGGACTTAATTTCATAGTGCTTTTCTGTCTGTGCTCTCTTGCCCCCACTGGAAAAAGGTGGATCACAACTACTAATGAAAGTGATGATTCATCCTTTGTGAAGCTGGCATCTGGGCCTATGTTTTAGGTTTTTTCTTTTTTTTTTTTTTTTTCAAATTCCCTTTATATCAACATTTATTGTCCAGAAACAAATGCCTTTGGGCAAGAAACTCCCCACACACAAGGTCATTCAGAAAGAATTTTATCATAGACTGAAAGGCCTCACTTTTCCCTGTACTTTTCAATATTCTTAGTTTTTCATTTTACTGCACTTGTGTGTTTACAGAAATTTGGCAGTCAAACACACTCTTCAAAACCATAATAGTCAATTTTGTAAAGAACAACATTTCCTTCTGGCCTTATTTGATAAATACGCTTCCAACACAATTATGCAACAATGTACAGCTAATAATGCTTTGATGTTTACTTATTGACAAGTCAATATTAAAACAAGCAGCATTAACTCCTTTGCTGAATAATGAGATTCTTGTGACAGAATTCAGTAATAAAGCTTTCATGAATAGCAGCACTTCAGGGTAAGTCTTTGCATCCACCCCTGTGTTTTCCCTGTTTCTTCTGCCTGCTCTAGATGGAGGCTGTTTCCTGACATTGCTGGCAGTCTGAGACCCACTCATTACACTAAAACAACAAACAGCATTTGCTATAAAATTATCATTTCTCTTCACCCTTTTAGCACTTTGCACTTTACAAAGACATATCTGAAATGATTCCAAAAGACCCTAAACAAGTCCAGTGGGTTTCTAAACCAGCTTTCTCTCTATGGAAAGAAGAATGCAGCAACCTCTGAGTCAGAGTCTTTTAATGTAACTTTTACAACAACAACATGAGTGTTAATTGAGTTTTAAAATGGTCCAATACTATTTTTATTCTCTCCTATGGTTTTTTTTGGGGTTTTTTTTTTGTTTGTTTGTTTGTTTGTTTGTTTTTTTTACTGCGGTACTAAATGCTACACAAAAATCTCTACTAGTCAAGTCTACTAGTTGGTTTAGCTACAGAAAAACGAGACGGATTAATTACACTTTAAATTCTGGAGACTTGGAAGGAGTTCCAGGTGAGGCAGGATGGTTGTATTTGAAAGAAAAAGAACCTTACAGTGACAATACACAGTGGACAGTCAGATGATAAATTTAAAGGCATTTAAAAGAAAAGGTGATAGAGAAACAGGCAAGAATAGACACATAATTAAATTAGGCATAAATACTATAAAAAGACATGGGAATACAAGCCTGCTGAAGCAATAGAACCCCTCCTGGTTTGCTGAGGATTCAGAAAACAGACTGAAGAAACTGGCAAACCAAAAGAAAGTCAGAAATGTGCCTGAGTGAGCAATATTGCCATATTCTCCACAGTTAAAAAGAATGAAAAATGAAAAAGAATGGATAGTGAAGGTGATGATAAATATAACTTTTACTCAGAAGAGTAAGAGGAGGACAATTCATACAATTGTTTAGGTTAGAAAACACCTTTAAGATCACCAAGTCCAGCCATTAACCCAGCACTACGAAGTTTGTAATGTTCCAACATTTTAATAGGACTCTGTGGTTTTTGAGATTGCCAGAAACCTAAATAATTTCTTACAGAATTAAATTATGCTGGTTTCAGGTGGCATTATTAACATCAGACCATCCAATTAAGGAAGAAGAACACAGACAAGCAGTTACAAATCTTTAGCAACTCAATTCAGGTATGAGTCATCCATTGACTCAAAACAGGTCAAGCACAACTCCAAGGTCAAACAGATTCACCTAAACTACTTGAACAACATGTTTTTTCTGTGAATTACAAGTGAAAAAACCAAAACAAAATACACACTCTTTCCTACTAAAAAAGGTGAAAACAATCCATAAGAATGAGAAATATCTTTACAAAGGTGTACAGAGTTGCATCACACACAAAATTCTCTTTTATTGAGGTCAATGAGAAATGTCATGTGAACAAAACAGGTGGCTTTAATTCCTCAACAAGAGCCTGACGGTAGGTGTTGATGCTTTCAGTGTGCCAATGGACTGCAGCTTCTCCTATCCCTCACTGCCCAGAATACCTCCTAAGATAAGCATGTAAAGAATTCTCTCATCCTTTTCTTCCTTAAGCCCCTGACAATGGGAGTAGCTATTTTTGCAACGTGAGTACCAGTTCGCTAGAAACTGGAATGAAACCAATCACCCATTTCACACAGCAATTGCACTGCTATCAGAGAGTAATGATTTTCAGTCACTACTGGCTTAGCTTGAATCTGAACTAGCGGCTCAAAGGTCAAAAGCTTTATAAGCAATTATCAATCTCCTGGTCCATCCAGAGCCCTCTATTATCTTGATTTCCTTTTGAAGATTAATGCTGTTGCCATAGTTTAATCAAATAAGCCTTTGGCTCTGACATTTACTTCCATCCTACAGCTCCTTCTTCACAGAAATGAGTCAAGGAAACCATAATAAAATTGCTACTGTAAATATTACTAAAAAAATTAAATATTGACTGTTCAAGATTTATCTAGGAATTAAGACAAAGAACTCTGTCACTACACTAAATTTATTTCATGGTCTCTTAAACATCTGTATTTTGTCTGAATTTTTAGACAGGAATTAATGCTGTTTCAAATACCAAGAGCACAATATGGTATCTAAAAGTATTTGGTCTTTTCATTAGGCAGGCAAAATTTTCACAGAATTCTTGAAATACATAGAAAGAATCTATACCTGGCCTTCTGAAAACCATCTTCTGGACTCTGGTCTATCTGGCTTAACCTCCTTCCCCCATAAAGATCAAATTTAGTAGAAGGATAAGCATCACAGGATTATCTAAGATCATGACTATTTGTGACACTAGCCAGTATAGTGATTTTCTAGATAGCTTTTGGTCTTTCTCATGTCCTTTTATATCATACACATGAGAAATGAGATGTTCTTTTTAAGGTTCTACTAAAAAAAGAGAAGAGTTTTAAGATTACTTCTAAATACATATTGTTTACTTCTTAGAATAAATCATCATGGACTCTCAAAATATTTTTACATGTTTATCTTTTGGAATAGCTCACACAACACTTGTGCTGCATGCACGTTTCAGGAACAACAGGGAATTGATGAATAATTTGCTATACATAAATTCTTCTGTGAAACCATACCATATGTCTAGTCGGTTAACGGCTGTGGAAAGATAATTTGTCTAAGTGGAAAAACAAATGGGTATTCCCTTAGTTTCTCTCCATTCCCTCTGTAAGAACCTACTCACACAGACTCATAAAGGCACAAATACAGTTTCTTTCTGCTACGTAACAGATTTTTAATACATATTTTCTTTTAAATTTAGCATGTTTTTCATTGCTATTTTTTCTTTTTTCCAGTAACTCTAATTGATTTATTTGATAAAAATATTAAAAGTCTAAATTAAGGGAAAAAAGGAGCGTTGCCTCTTATCAATCTAACAGTACTTCCATTAAGCACATGGGCAAAGTAAAAATTGAATAACATTAAAAGAAATGTAATGTGCTGAAGCCATATGTTCTTATTTGATATGGGACATTACCATGCTTTTTTTAGTCTTAATAGTCTAACATAACAGATCCAAGTTGAATTCATAAAGTGGCTATTATCTAGCACATTTAAATACTATCCACCCCAGAATTTATTTTTAAATTAACAGCAGCAAATACCAATTTGAAAACAGGATGACAATGCAATTTTCTACCCTCCTCAGATCTAACCCACAGAACTTGAATCAACAAGCAAACAGTCTGCCTCGGTTTCAGCTAGGCATCTGGAACCACAATACAATATTTACTTATGTACAGAAACAAGCTCTCCACAGAGAAGTTAAGCCTACCTGAACAAGGGCAACTTTATCTTGTGTTTTGCAAACCTCTCAGGATTTGAGATCATTTTTGCTATCACTTTATAACTTGAGAAAACCAAAATTGCTTGCTTTCTTCTGAAAACCACTGCCAAACATAGTAGTTTTTTGCATTGCACTGCCTTTTATTTTTATTTCTTGGAAGCTGCTGTCTTTCTTTGATGTTATCAGAACCCAGAATTTTCACCATCAGTGCACTTGAACTTTTCTAAATGTTAAAAAATTTATGTTGCCTGTCCATTTAAGGGTTTTGGGTAAGACTCCGATGCTGAAAATTAAGTTACCTGCACAACAGTTTTCAATTATACTTTTCAATTATGCTTGTCAATTTTAAAATTGAAAAAAATATAATGAAATCACTGTTCAAAGTATTGGTTATCAGTTATGCCCTATAACTAGGTTATTTCTTCTTCTTTTATCTCTGTGATAAGAACTGATCTAAGCACTTCTATTAAACATAATGACAGTGTTAATAGTTGTTTTATTCCCCTATTACATGCACAGCTTCACTGGTCATGACTGTTCCTGGGGGTTCTAGGTTTCATTTCTTTTTTATAAGGCTTTCCACAATAGACATTCCAGCTTAAAATTTTATGTGGTTGCTTTTGGCAAGTAGAATTTAAAAAAGAGTAAAATATTTTGGTAAATTTATTTCTGAAGTTATTTCTAGGGAAAAGGGCAAACAGTTGCAGACCTGAATACATAACAACTGTAATTTTCAAGTTTGAAAGACAAAATATTCTGCTAAAAATAGGAAACTATAAATAAAAAAATCTCAAAAGACTTTGCATTTTGACAAAGCTGGCTCCTCTGTAGCCTTGAAATTTCATTGTTTAAAAGAAAAAATGCATCACTAACTATCATAGCTTAAAATCTCACATTCCCAGGCAAAATCTACTTCATTGAATATCAGTGATTCACAATGCATTCTATGAGATTCTGCTTTTATGTGATTCAGGCATTAGCTGCTTTACAGGTAAGTATTGTAGAAACTTAATGCAAAACAAAAAATGCTGTGGTCTACAGATAATTACTAAGCCAAAGATGCCCATGCAAGGCACATTTTTTACTTACAATATCATGTGCTGATATGATGAGATCTTATTTTGAAGAGGCTGTGTAGCAAAATTCTGTGGTTAAGCCTAGATTCAATCCAAGAGCTGGTGGCTGTAAGTAAGGTAGGGGCCAAAACGCTGCAGACTCAGCACCTAAATCCAGTCTCAAAATTGCAAACTCTCTTAATCTCAAGGCAACTACAGGCAGAACAATAGTTTATTAACAAACAATGATTCCATACTTAATTCTTGGTGGATTACAGGTGAATATGTCCCCTTTTAAGAAAAAATTAAAGAAAACAGATTCTTCCCTTTTCCCATCAGAAAACAGTATATCACTAGAAAGTGTGTGTGTAAGTCACCAAGATGTCTATACTATAAATGAAAAGATCTTTTATTATTAATTTCCTTAAGATTTTTTTTAATTATAGGAATTGTACAAATCTGAAATGGTGACAATAAATATGTAATTTGAATAGTTTAAAATCAGATTCACTGCATCACCTGAAGTATTAGTTCTCAGTATAAAGAAAAAACCCTAACAATCCCTCCAAAAATATCCAATGCCTAAGCAGACTAATAGAAATCAACTAACAAAGAACACTTCCAAATCCACTTCGTTTGTTCAGATTACTTTCTTCTGTCCTGGAGTTTATAAAACATAATGTTGCTGGAAAAACACCTGTGAAGATAAAGTCCTGTGAAATTGTTTTGGCAAGATAATGGCATTTGGAAGCCATTGAGTAGCCCAAATGTCCTCTGGAGGATCTGAAAAAGTGGCAGCAGAAGTCCATTTAACTGTGATGCCAGCAGCCACAACTTCACAGAGAGAGAACAGGTAGTCCTAATATAACCTGAGACTCCTTTTGTCTGTGTTCTTTCTCCAACTGCATGAAAAATGCAGTGGCAATAAAGGGCTTTCTGCAGATTATCTGTGTAAGAAGAATTTCACCCTTATTGACTATTTTGAGAAATATTAAACAAAGATAATGGAATTCCAATTTGGGGGGACCAGAAGGAGGGAGCAGTCAGGGTGTGAAACTAAGAAACCCTCAGATGTATGTGAATTTTTCATAAGGCAGAAAAGTGATATTTATCATTCATTCCTTTCTTGCAAAGAGAGTGGAATTCAGTGTTCTAAGTACAGATTATTGCAATTTACACTGACGCAAATGATTAAACAGCCAGAAACTACCCTCAATAATAAAAAATCTTTGCTTTAATTTTATAGAATATTTTTATTAAGCTGAACTATAAAAGATCTTATTACTTTATTAAAATTTAACACTTTAATCCATAAAGTTAATGAAGCTTTATATATATTTTTTGCACCTATGCTTTATATATTTTTACATGAAATAGCTAACATATAAAAAAATGTGAATCTCACAAAAAAAGTCAGAAGAACGAATCTATATTAACTCCTTCTTATGAAACCATTTTCCCAGACAGTGACATTATACAATACAGTAAAGTTATAACAGTAGCATATCACCTTGTTATTGTCAATTCAAGGGCACACCTGGAGATTCAGATGTTTGGGAAAAAGTCCGCAGCTGTGATAAGTGCTATGTCCTATTACAATTTCATGACAAGCATGGTAGTCATTTTACATATGAATATACCCACTGCAGAGCATGAAAAGTTTATGATTCACGTAACTACCAAACACTGGAGGAGCACATTATACATAAGGGGAAAAAGAAGAGAAAAAAAACCAAAAAAGAACAAGATATTTTGGAGCAGAGGCAATGTCCTTGTTTCTCAACAGAGTAAGACTCACAACCCTTTATGTCTGCAGCAAGTCACTGAGATGAGAACAATTTAGCTCAATCCAGCTGGAACTGTAAAACAAACAACGCAAACCGTGCTCTTCTCTCTGTTTCCCTAGTTCACCGGAGCAAGCATCAGTGCCAGTAATAGCATTGTCTGAGGCTGGGAAGTCAAACTGAAGTGCTTAATGAAGCACTAGGCATGTCTTTGCAGTTCTATTAAAATACAGCTCCTGACCCAAGCTTCTTCTTGGATTGGAAGCAAAAGCAATGCACCTTTGACACTGAGACTATAGACTCCGTAATTCACTGGTGATGGAGAACACATGATCCAGCAGTGGATGCATTTTGGCCAACAGTGAGCAAACAATTACTGATTATCTGGGAACTCCATTCAAATTTCTGATTCTTACTCCCAGTTAGCAGTTAAGTGTAACCCTAACTTTCTCATCAAAGGGATGTGTAATTGAACATGTGTGAACCCTACTACACAACTTAAACTACAAAATACATGACCTATAGGGATCCATCCTTAGTGACTGAGAATCCTCCTGCACTTGACCTGCCAGGTGGTTCTTGATGAATTGGGGTTTTTTTCAAAGCTATTGGTTTGGACTTCTTTGCTAGAACTTTTGTTGCAGGGCAAACACTAGTTCCATTTTTTTCAGTTAAGCTACCAGTTCTTTTAATACAGACATATCCCCTTCTCCTTCACCTGTTAATAGCAAAAGCAACACTTGCTCATTTTATTTATATGCATTTCACTATAAACTTTCTCAGGACTCAGGGTCTAACCTGTTTATTAAACTGAAAGGATGACCAGGGTTTGTTCCCAAGTAGCCAAATTTACATACATCATCAACTTTGCAGTCATAAAGAGCAAAATTAGTGGTCTGGTTTTCAAACATTTTGTGTCAGTGTATGATTAGTATATCTTAATTTCCTGTTCTGAGTGATGGGAAGGGATGGAAAGTCGCTGTACTGCTATGATACATGCCATACGAAATCAGCTTTGATCAAACAAGCCTGTCATTATTTTGTCATCACTTAATGGAACAAAAACTTCCTCTAAAACCCATAAAACCTCTAGAAGTTTCCTGGTATATTATATATATATATATATGTATATATACATTTTTTAAAAATCCTTTCAGTCTTTTTTATTGAGAGAATTTTTAGAATTGGTATTGACAGACAATGCAATGAGTTTTTCTTGGCATATTTACTAAGATCACATTCAATAAGAAAATGATAGTGCTTCATATGTAAAATCTATTTCATATTAGCAAAGGTTTTATTTGGCTACAATAAATCTATTCCATCTAACTCTGATTATTTTAATCAATTTGCTCTCCTATTTTTAGTTCACAACGAGAACACTAGGAAAAACCTGATGCTGGTGGAAGCTTTTGCCATAGTGTTGAATGAAATTCATGTAACATAGTGGCCAGCGAGAGTCATGATTGGTGGAAGAGGAAGATGCTTCCACCATATTCCTCTCATCAGCATTCAGGCACCACAGGAGGGCTCTCAGTTATTAGACAGTTCCTGAGGCAATTCCTAGTGTTGGTCACCAGAAAAAGGAAAGGGCAAGGATCTGCACTCAACAATTCTGGAGTAATATTGACCTGAGCTAGTTTGTCTGTAAAGTGACAAAGACACCCTATTCAGCATACTGACAAGACAATTATTGGCAGAACTCCCTCATTTTATTGATTATTTCTTTGAAAAGCTAACTGAGAAAATTAAGTCAAAAGCAAAATGAATTACTAAAAAATATATACTATTTGATCGGCATTTCCTCAGATACATATGGAGATTGTAAATCAGATTGTCCTATGTACTACTAAATATTTCAACTTCAAAAATAACTGTTTACATGCAACATACAGTTAAGGTACACATTAGATGAAGATCAAATGATATTATCTGTAAAACTTGGTTGGCATTTCTTAATATTCACATTTTACTATTCAAATTGTATTTAACCTCTCTATGTAAGATGACATGAAAAAGACCTCCTTGATTCTTTTTGACAGTGACTATCCAGGAAAGCAATGAGTTCTAGAATCACATACCAACAGCAGGGCTGAAAATGGAGATCTGAAATTTATCTAATCCTAGTACTAAAAAGAAACAAAAAACCAAAAAACCAAAACCAACCAACCAACCAAACCCCCAAATAACAAAACCAACCAAACAAAACAACAAAGGTTGGGGGCTGCAAATAAGATTTTTCAGAAAACTGCCAAAGCTTTGTGCAGCTGCAGTGCCAGGTGGGACATATGTTGTATGACGGCAAAATAGTCAATTTAATACTTAATACTGCTGTTTTCTCATAAGATGTAATTTAACAGTAATTAATCCTCATGTCAGGAAAAGATTTATCTGAAACATTTCTTAGTGACTGGTAAAAACACTTTCTTGGAGCCTGTAAAAAACCCAAGCACGAACCTATTTCCGGAAGGACTGATCAGGATGGATAACAGTTCACATCACATGTCTTTTCCTTCACATTCTCTTGGCAAACATCAAGCAATTGCAAAACATTCATGAAAAGTGACTTTGAAATATATTTAAATAGTTATCTAGCAATTTTACACATTTTTTTACAAAACTATTTTTTTCCATTTAACAAGGTTAGTTTACTGAAATTTTCTCTAGTTGGGGTTTTATTCTTTGAGTGTAGAAAACACCTCAAGTAAAATTAGTCATTTTAAAGGGGTTTTTCAATTTTACTTCCTAACAGTAAGAACTCTTTCCATATTCACAAGTCTTTCCATACAAAAGATACATTAAATAATTCAATTACTATCCTAGAATTAAACCAAACCATTGATTTATATTACTTTACTTCTCAGATTCTAAATTTTTTTTCTATTTCAAATATACAGTATTTCAAACCAACAATACAACAAGCTCCAAATAAAAACAAACCCAATCCTGATACATTTCTAGATATAGAGGTACTTGATTTTCAGCATTATTTGGGTAGACAAGTTATGAACTAATTCCGTCATTCTAGCAGGCATCATGGAAGAAATTAAAGTTATTAGATGCTATCATATGGTTTTACTTCAGTAAAGCTCATGTTTATAACTGCTAATGCAAGGATCACCTGACTGAATTTTCTTATTTTAAATGAAAGCTTTTTTAGAAGTTTAAGGCAAATACAAATTATGTAGAAAACCTATTGTAGTCAACTGTGTCACTGTTTTCTTATTTAACAGCAAAATTAAAAAAAAAAATCAAAGCTGAAGTTTAGAATCTTTTAATGTGATTCTTAGATCACCTGGAGGTAGTTTCTTCTTACTACAAAAGCTATATTGCTTACAAAAACAGACAAATCCTCTCCTCCTCAAAAGAACCAAACAACAAAGCCAAAAAATACACCATTGTAATAATTTGTAAAACTTATTATTTACACTGACTATTAAAGGAGGAGCTGTCATCTAGTAATGTAAGTTAAAATACAGATACGGTTTCAGGTATGCTCTCCAAAGAACCCATCGTGTGATATTCAGACGCCAGTAAAGAAAAGAAAGGAAAACGCAGCAGCCGCAGCCACTGTCACCACAGTGGTATCTTGAATTGGTATTCTGAAAGGAAGCACGACTGACACAATGTTACACGAACTATCATAGTTACAGGCCAGGGGAGTAAATTAAAAACAGTATGATAGCTGTCTTCACGTTTTTACAAGCCAAGCAACATGATACTTGAGATTGGGTTCTGTTTTAGCAACACGTTTTTACAAGCCTGCTGCTGTGAGTAAACTGAGCAGTCCTTGTGCCTTTGCTGCTCAGGGGGGCAGCACAAGCTCCATGCACAGCCTCATCTCTGAAGTTTTCCAGTTACAACAGGAGTCCATGGAGTTTACCCATATGATAAAGTCTTCTCACAGAAGGGTTTAAAGGACAGCTCTTCAGTGATATTCTTAGATCTATTTTCTGTCATCATGTCTGGGCTTCCTTAGAACTAGATTGGCTCCCTTTCCTCATGTAACATGATTAAATACAGCTACCATATCTAAATGTCTCTGTGCATGAAGAATGGGATGTAATGATATATTCTGAGACAGAGAAGCTTCTCAATTAAGTAGACCTGGACAGCATTAATACAGTATAAACATGGTGCACTTACATTGTAGACATGCTGGTCTAAAAGTGCACTGTTCTTCACAACACTTTATAAATTGCATAATAGCAAAAGAATAATTGTTTTTTCTTATTTTGGTAATCTGAAAAATAACAGATAATTACACAAATAATTGGTAAATATTAATTCGCTGGATAGACAGTATGCCTTGACTGTATTTTTGCAATAAGGCACTATAGATTTTTCTCTGTTTCTCATAATTAGTGTTCCATCTGTGATTAGTTAATTGGAAAATAAAATTATAACCCAAATTCCTTCCTATATACTTCCTTGTGTGTTTTCATAGAAAACTAACTACTTTAGTTTTGTCAGGGAAACTGGTAAGGAAGACAATGAGAAAAAATATATACTCAACATGTGGACATTTTGCTACAAAAGATGAAATGACAGTAAAACTGGAAGTGAAAACCTCATCATTCCTCAACTCTCAAATCAGCCCCACATGTGACTTACTCATGGATGAAGCTTTTAGAGCTTTTGCTATGATTAAGGATATCAGTTTGTTATGTGTTCCAAAATAATAACTTCTTGCTATCGTACAAAATACAAACTGAAAATTTTAGTAACAAGTTGCATAGCATTGTAAAGAAAGTGAAAAGCTAAATAATTGTGCTTTAATTAGAATCCTTGAAATCAATCAATCAAACATAAAAGAACTCCGATAAGAAAAGAATTGTACAAATTCCTTGTGTACTTGTGCCACCTACTGGGTAGTGTTGAATGACGACAAAAATTAGACAATAGAACTTTCAGTTTGGTGGCAGAATTCTGGCAGAAATCTGTCTCTACATTCCATCATAAATTAAACTGATACCTAATTAAACACTTAGTGTAGAAGTTCCCAGATATTGCTACATTCACAAGTGTTGCTTCTCTTCCACTTCAAAACTTCAAAGAAAATAAAGAAAATACATCAATCCACCTTGAACAACTTCTCCATTCCACTTGGGTCATATTCTTCCAAAGATTTTTGCTGAAATTAGTAAACTGAAGAAGTCAGCTTGTATTTGGGGTATGCAAAGAATCCCCCATATCTTCAGAGCACATACTAAAATTTAAGATGCTGTCCCTTTTTTCTGAACAAAAGACATGAATGAAAGTTTATTTTTCTGTTTCCTCTCTGGAGAAATGCCCTCTAGTTAAAGGCATGCTTGCGTGTTTCCTCAGAACATTTTTGGAAGTAGATTGTCTCCATAAGATTGAATTCATACTCCTCTCTCTAATTTAAAAATCAAAAACCAATCAAAAGAAAAAACAAAACAAAAAACCACACCCCAAATAAACAAAACCAAAAAATATCCCAGTGTAAAATAACCAAACCCTCAGACTTTTTTTAAAGCCTGAAAACAGCAAGGTGCTGTACAGCTTTCAGAAAACAAATGAAATTGTTTTGAGAGTTTTTTATACATTTGAGTGAAATTTTTATAAAATTACCTCCTTATTAAAAACTAAAGCACATTGTGCAAACTTGTCTGTTGCCAAAATATGGGGCTGTATATTAGCTTAAGCACAGTGCTTAAGTAAAGCCATCTTACAGTATTTTAGCATTCATCTAAACATTGCATTATTAATATGGAGTAAATTGTGATGATAAAGAATGAATGGTTTAAATTTTAAAAATTACTAACTTTCTATCAGTGAACCCTGGCTGGAATTCCTCAAGCATGAGTAGCTGTAATATGTATATGCCACATGTCAGCAGTCAGAGGATACAGAATCTGGCTTGTATTTCATGCTTCTGTGTACTTTCCTGTTAGAGCAGTGTAGAATATTAGGGTTTAGAAGTCTTGGAATGTCTATACTTCCCTGAAGTGGATTTTACACTCTAAATAGAGATTGAAAAATTGGACAGAGTACAAGATACTAGCTCATCTCAGAATTTAGGAACATAAAGGTTTTAATTCTCTGTTATGCAACATCTTGCTGTTCACAATGTAACAAAGCTGACATGAATCCAATTGCTGAAACTCCTTTAGAGCCATATTACTGTTCTGGTTCAGTTCTCCTCCTGATAATATTTATGAGCAATTCTTTATGTAACTTGATTAAGATCATCCTGTAGAGCAGAATTTCCATGGTACTAAGACACAGGTAATTTTCCAGGTACTGTTCATACGTGCATGGATAAAAAATAATTACTTGCAAGATAAGTACTTTGCCTAGGGAGGGAATATAGTTTCAAGTCTTTGAAACTTAGGAAAATCCACAATCTGACATATTGTAAGGTCTTAATCAGCTCTACATAGCATAACATTCAAACCCTCACTTATGTGTGCACCTATGTACTCAATTTATTACAGTCAACAAGCCATCCAGAAAGTAGAAACACAGAAAAATAATGCTCAATAAAATTTGGCACAAATGAAATCTTCCATTACACACTCATTTTTCTCATGTAATCACATGCCTGAATGGATTTCCAAGTTCTTATCTTTGCTGCATGCATTTTTGCAAATATCTCTAAACCTTACAAACTACATGCAGCAGCAGAACTTTAAAGCTTATTTAATACAATCACATTTCACAAGAGGTCTTGGTGAGTCTTCAGGATTTGCAGCTAAGCATTAAGAAACTGCATCTGAAGGTTTCTAACCTAAGGTATTTAACCTCTCAAGAACATAAAACAAAAAAAAATCCATATCAATGAAAACTAGTTGCATGTCAGTTTGGGCACTATGTTTTTTTGTGGTAACTTATATTAACATCTAAAAGCAAGGTATACCTATTCCCATCTTGGATGTCTGCCCTTACAAGACATGTTAATTTTAAGAAGCATTTAGAATGTGAGCATGGGGATAGGATACCTCTTAGCAAGAAAGCTTGGCTTCAGTGCAAATCACCAGAGTCACCAGTTTGAGTGTGGCATCCTGTGTCTTTGTCAAAGATGGCCAGGTCAGTCTGTTTCAACATTTCATTTTTGCTTTGCTTGTCTTGCAAAGGCAGTAGCGAAGTCAGAGTGCCCATATGGATAGAAGCACTTATGGCACATGACCACTGGTAAGGAAGCTTCTCACTGTGACCATTCAGAAGGCACTCTGGCAGTCACAATGCCACCACTAGACTTTCACTGCTGGGTCCAAAGCCCTTCACAGCTGGTGGGTCCAGTGAGCGATGGGTGCCCATTTGAATCCCTACACACCCCGCTCTCACACAGTCAGACCAGGTTTCCTGACTGGTTTGACCTTAGGTTTCCTTTAGCAGAATCTGAACTATCTCTTTCCATAAAGCCACTTATTTATGGTGCAGTAACACAGAAACAGCCCGAGCTGGTGCCTCTGAGGATGGACCCCTAACAAAGGAACCCCTGGGCTTTTATACCCTCATGGTCTAAGTGTGCCGTAGTCTGGGGTCTTCCAGATGAGTCTTCAGCTTCTCTTGTGTCTCTGAGTGTCTGCTCTCCTGGCTGATGGGACCATGGTCTACATGCCCTTTGTTAACCAAAGGGTCGGCACTTCACAGCATCTTGTCTCAGGCTCCCACCCAGAGCTCAATCTGCGTCTCCTCAACCACCACACTAATGAGCTTTGCTTAGAGCAGCGCCCCTAGACAGCAAGGAGGTCGATCCCATATGGCCCAGCTGTACTGATGCTCAGTGGTAGTGTTGCAAATGGCAAAGGAAGCACCAGGGTAGCTGAAGATGCCCTGCATAACTCTATGCTCACTGCCTTTCCAGTACTGCCTCCCACTCAAGCTAATTAGCAAATGGAACAGCAGGAGTTGTCTTGTGGAACACGTGTTTGTGGCAGATATATACATATTCTCTACACATTCTCTAACAACTGGTCAATATGATTTTTCCTTTTCAAGAGGCAGTTGGAATATATGAAAAATCAGAAACTAATAAGAATCTTCAATGAGAAAGACTAGAAAATCTTTCCAGTTACCATATTCTCTTCTGAAGGAAAGGACGGAACTCTCATCATGGCCTAAAATCATAATGTTATTTTCATAGGACATAACAGTTTTTAAAATAGAAATACTGTTAAAAGATTGTAATGATCTTCCTTGAGTATTTGTATTCCATGTAGCATGTTTTCAGTGAGTTATGACACAGATACTCTGCAGTGAGAAGATAACGACACTCCATAAAACATCACAAGTTCGTCCATGTATTTTCAGACAACTGTCAGACACTTGCCAATGCCTGCCAGCAAGCATAACCTGTTTCCAAGTTCTCTTAACATACTTATATAGAAATGGAGGATGTACTTACATCCTCCAGTAAAGAGTTTTGCTGAACAAGGTATGTACAGTGCCCTATGAAGCCAAAGCATTTTCCTTCTTTGTTTCAGAAGAAAAAAAACAAAATCAAAGGTGGTATTTCTTAAAAATATTTTTAAAAATGTTAACCTGAGGAATTTTTCCTGTAACAGCATTGTCGGATTTTTTTTCATCTCATCCAAAAGGATATTAGCATGTCATGCCATGTAACTCCACACTTCCTACACAGATTAGCTAGAGAGGGAAAGCCAGGCCAAATCACATCACAGTTTAACATAATTACCTTTAACTTCTGGGAGTGATGATGAACAAGTCTTTGGACTTGATTGTCCATTTGTCTATTTTACATGTTCTGAAAGACGGTATATATATTTTTTTTTTTTTTTGGCTTGTTCATCTTCTAACACACGCTCATTTTTTTTTAAAGGATTCATGAGCACAAGAATTGTCGTGCTTGTGTGCTGTGTTAAGAGGACATGCTGGATGAGTGGAGAGATGGCCTTGAGAGCAAATGAGGATGTTCAATTGGAGAAAGCTTTCTGGAGTGCAAGATATGATGGGCAGAAACAGCAACAGAGCACAGAAGGAACTTGCAGACAGGGTGCATGCTGACAAACTTCTGAGGAGATATAGGGAGCATATGTGCTGCCAAGTTTTCAGAGGAGGCAGACAAAGTTAGAATAACTTTGGATCTAGAGGTGTATGTGTGAAGAACTGGAAACCACTTGGAGTGCAAGGCCATGGAAAAAAACCCACAAACTGCTCTAGAAGAGCAGAATAAGCAAGGAGACACTGATTCCAGTTCTTGTAATTTTCAGATGTTAAAAGCTGAATTTTAATCTCTTTCCAAAAAATACACCCTCTTCTGGTTGATGTTTCATGAAATCTCAGCTGGAAGCTTTTCAGTATTTTCAGTGCATTTATTTTAAAGAAAAGGCACCAGCAGACATACCTCAAGATTCTCTCAGATTCATACCTTGTCAAAATTATGTAGATTAGCAATTAACATTGATAAAAGTCATACCCACAGAAATGTGAACTTTGAATTGCATCCTACAACACTATGGCCCAATCCAACTCCATGGATAATGATATCAATGCAGGAATTGCAAGGTAAATTCACCTGATCTTCCTCAGTATGAAAACAGACATTTAAAGTTGACATAGAATTACTTATAAAAATAAACATATATAACAATAGAAGTCAATGCTAAAAAAAAGAAGAAAATACTCAAGGATATTTTAAAAGGCATGTTTATTTCCAATATATTAATATCGTTGCAGTCGTAAAATATATATATATAAAAAAGACAAACAAATCCAGTATACAACGTAGAAAGTTCATAATTCCTAAGTATGAAGCTGTTTCACCCACTATTTCTATAAAAAAGACAGCCGTAGTTTAAGTTTCCATAGATATCACAATAAGGAAATTCCAAACTAGGAGTGCAATACAGCCTGATTACTAAGAGACCATGTTTTTAAGAAAGGGGAAGAGTGAAGACTTTCTTTTCAGATTGTCTTTATAATTCTGGAACACAGAACATATTTTCAAACTTATCTCCTCAACTATAGACATCAGAAGAATGTTCTTTTTTTTAAAGAAACCCAAGATTCATTTGTTCCTTTATATTAGAAGCCTAGGTTTTAGAAAAACAGCTACAACTACAGAGAAGCTTACAATTAAAATCATCAGGTGTGATGACCTTTGCACTGCCCATGACCCAAAGAAGCTTCTTTTAAGAAAAAAAGTAAGTATAAAACAGCTCTCCCTGTCCTACTTTCCAATTTTCAGAAGACTACCACCCATAGGTGTAAAGAGAAGAATTTTACTCTGAACAATAAACATGGGCAGGGAGGATGGGTGTGGGAGTGGGATGCAGAGAAAGCTGTATCTTTCTCTGAATCTCCTTTTCAAAGTTTTTATAACTCCAGTGTGTAGTCTCACTAAAACTGCATAAGAGACTCAGAAAGAGCTGGTTCAAGGGAAAAGTCCATAACAGAAATTCCATAATTACAAAACCTCTCTTCAAACTCCTAATTAAAAGGCTATGCAATGATTTAAGAATTTCTTCTGTTCTTCTACTTCTAATAAAATATATGAAGTTAGTAAGTCATAAATGAGAGCTAACCTTTAAATAAGAAGGCTTGGTTTTGCAAGGCCAACTCCAAATAATTAGCTTTAAACAACATACTCTCTGTCAGCAAGTAAGACAGACACAAGTGCTTAATAAAAGATGAGCTCTTAAGACTGAGAAATGTGCACACAACTCGTGAGTGCCACTGGCATTATCAGCTCACAGTACCTCCAAACCCCTTTCAATTCTCCTCCATTCTCATGGATACTTAGACCCAGAAGTTTTTTGAAAAGGATCATTCAGAAACCTTTCAGGAGATTCAAATATGACCCCTCCGTCATAAAATAACCTCGCACAGACCCTCAAACACATGGTTGTCACTACCAGCATCAAACATTTCCCAGTTGCTGACAGTGTCCTGCAGTGCCTCAGCACTGTTCTGCTACAGGAAGCCCAAAGAGACATGGGAGCACTGGTGCAGGCACTAACAACTTCCTGTGTAATCATTTTATAAGGCAGTATTAATAAGGCTGTCCTGCATTATTTTGGACTACAATTATTATTAGCGCAAATAGACTAATAATATCTGGGTTTCACATGCAGATTTTACTTCGACTGCAGTTAAGACGGTACAGATCTGTGGTGCATTCTCTTTTGCACATAGTATTTTGAATGCAAGGGCGAAGCACCCACACAACACTTTCACTGTTCTGCACAAAAGGGAAAGGGCTGTGAGCACTTAAACATCAATTTGACTATTGCACCTTCAAGGATCAAAATAGAAAAGGAAGGATCTTTCAGCTCTCAGATTTTGATGTTTACTCTTTTTACCCTTGTACTTACTCAGGCCCTTAATAACCAGCTTTCTTCAAGTTTCATTAATATAATCCATAGCTCTTAAAATCAAGCACTGAGAATTAATAAATAAGAATAATCTTCACATTGGCAGAATTTACCATTTCAGTTTCCTTTCCACTGTTGTGAATTATCAATATCACTAAAATCTCCCCCCCCCCTTTTTTTTTTATCCTTTTTAAGTGATTAACACCATGAATGTGGATGACTGAAATTGTATTTCCTCTTAGAGGGGATCCTGGGTAGTCTATCATTGCTGAGGACGGCTAATACTGAGCTAGAGAAATTATTATCTTCAAGTCTAATGAGAATTCCACTGTTAAATGCTGCATTACTGTTTCTGGGCTCATAGCTCCAATATTTAACTTTATAATAAGTTTTGCATTGTTAAAGGAGAAGCCACTGCCTGAACAATTTCACACCATGCAAGGAGTCACACATCACGGTTTACTGGTTGCCTTGTGAACTCAGTAACTTATTGATTTTCTACCAGCTACAGTGTGGTAAACATGGTACTAAATTAGTAGTATATGGTTCTGCCATTCATATTCCTCAACTACAACATAATTCCTTTTCATTTAGTGGTAAATTACATCACAGATTGATTAAAATAGTTGAAATAAATAAATAAAATAACTAATATTGATTGAAAAACAAGAAAAAATAGCTAAACATAAAATAGTACCAGGAATACTGAGGAAAGATCATATTTACTTAACATCAAATCAAATAGAGCCTGCATTAGCGGCAGGAGACAATCATTACTTGAAAGGGTTAGCTGTAGGTTATGGGAAAGAATGAGATACTCTTATTTAATTTTTCAATGTTTTCTACACTGTATGACAGTAGCAATCATCATATTCCGGAAAGGAAAGGTGCCCATGAAGAATGGCCTGGGCTATGGCATATAAAGAGCAATTATACCTGGATTACATTGGTGGCATTATTGTATGACAAAGTTAAGGAGCTCGAGTCATTAGTAATAATGTCACATTATTTACTGGTTACTTATTGATGTAAAATCTGCAGAGGCCACTCTCAAGTATTTCTTCAGAAATTCTCAGTTACATCTGATGTTGATTAAAGAAAGGGTAGGAATGATGAGTCATCATTTTCTAGATTCCCTATTTTTCTTCTTTTTACTGAAAATGTCCTATAAGCTTCCTGAAGGCCTAAACTATTTTATAACAACTTCATCTGAATTTATCAAAATCAAGTAGGCAAGTGAAGTCAGACTTTTTTTTGCCCATGCAAAGCTAAAATTACAGAAATATCTGGAACATTTATCAGCATTGCTGGTCACCTCTAACATTAATCAATTTTCAGTCATTTCTGACAAATTCATGAGTGTTGATAAGAAAGATGGTGCCTTGCAGAGAAAGTTTAAATCCATGCCTGCTTGCAAACAAGAGAAGGAATCAGCATCTTACACATTCTGAAAAACTGCCAATTAGATGTTTTCCTGATTCCTTTTTTCTAGAAAAGTGAATCTTCTACCCCACCTTGCAGAAAATCAGACTTCCAGTTCACATGTATACATATGCGGTATAAGTAGAAGAGTGAGATATTAGTTTTGTACAAAGATGATTAATATTACAATCACTCAGTGTGAAAAAAATTGAAAAAAAATTAAATTGCTTTCTTGCAATGTTAGACTGACTGTCTCTGAGTCTAAGCAGAGGCTACTCCAGCAAGCTGGACTGAAAACTTGGTTGAATTCAGGATCAGGAACAAAAGATAACAACTGTAATATTCAGGCATTCCAGCAGGTAACTGAGCCCTGAAGTAAGATTAATCTTACTGAGGTGGGTGAAACTCTTGAAGATTGTGTGAGAATCTGCTGGACACCACACAGACCCAGACAAGAAATGAATAACAATTGCACTTGGTGCTGTGAGAAAGGGCTGGGTTTCACTGAATGGTTCAAGGGAGTGGCTATGGGAGAAACAGATGCATTGCGTGGATAACTGAATAGGGATCACTGAAATATTTTTGGGAGTCTTGTAAAGCCAACAGAACTTTGGCAAGTATCTTAAGGCTACAACGAGTCTGAGATTACATTTGATAACACCAGAAATACCGAAATGAATAATGTCTGTAGTAACTGTGGCTCTAAAGGTTAAAAGTAAATTGGGACAGGTTGTTTAAAAAAATGGAGAGATTAAAGTGACTCAGAAGTAGCATACACAGCAAGGAGGACAGAAGCAGGGATGAAAGCAGCTGGTTGAATGCAGGCAGGAGCAAGTCTGGTGCCTGAACATGGCAGCCCCTCCTATCTCCCAAACTCGCTTCCTTCAGGAGCATGTTGTCTATTCCATGTGTGTTCAAGCAAGAAAGATGGCTGCAAATTTCAAACTTAACTAGGCAGCAAGGAAATGAAGACAGGAGAGATTATAAATCTGCAACTGGATATGAGTGTGAATGTAGGTCAAAGGAGAGCTACCAGAGGGAATTTTGTGTGCAAGTTTGAACGTGTTTAGCCAGTGGGTAAGAACAAAATTGACACATACAGTTCTGGCTTATGTGAGGGCTGTTTAAGGGTATGGAAAACCTGAACAACTGGAGGGGATGTTCTTACAGCCAGCCATGTTCACAATGTGTGTGTGAGGGGGTATGTACACTGGTGTATTAGGGATAACAGGAAGAGAAAAAGTGGCAGCCTGGCATTTAGCAGGGATGGCAAGCCCTCCTCTCTGGTCTTGAGGACTGACATAAATTCTAAAGTCCTCTGGTCTTCTCTTAACATGCATAAAGAGTGAAACACAATTCTGACCTGTATGCTGTATGTGGTATTTATCCTTTGCTGCCAATTTATATTCATGTTGCAATCTACACTGTTTAGCTTCACTTAAATACTTTTTGCATGTAGGTGTTTCACAGATACATTACTTGCTCTGTTCAATATTTATTATTTGTCAAACAGACAATAAAAATTCCACACAATAAAAATTCCCCAGAGAGCAGTTACTGAGGCTCTTCATAAAGCAAGTACTTGAGTTTTTTTCTTTCAACTCATTATCCAGTTCTTGCAGTGATTGCAATAAGTTTGCCTTTATAGATTATTGACCTGGTTTACTTCCATTTCATTGATAACCCATTATCATATATCACAGTAACACAACTGATGGTAAGGCACACTTCATGCAGAAGCCTGCCACCTGTGGCCTGCAGGTAAAGAAATGGATGCAGGGAGCCTTGTGAATGCTTTTCACCTGTGAGTAACAGCTGCTCAGAAGTGATGTAAAGGGAAGGATTGAGTTACTGATCTGGACAACAACAACACTCCCAGGAACACCTTTAGAAGATCGCCAGCTTGGTACCTGCAAGAAATGGGTTTTATCCTGACACAGCTCCAGTTGGTGATGCACATGGCAAAGGGAACTCACATTACCTTTCACGGGCTTGATGCAGACATTTCAGCCATTAAACTAATGACTCACACTCAAATCTACTCTAATTTTGGCAGCTTTAAAACAAAAAGTATCTATTTATTTCAAATAGCATTTTCTGATTGTGGGTTGTAGCCACAATTTCTATCAGAGTAAAGCTGATGTTTCCACAGTCTGGTAATGAATTGTTTTGTTCAGAGTGACACTGAGCTTTCAGAGCTCTTTTGTTTCCTGAGAAACTGAATTTCAAGTTCATTTAGAATAGTTTCCCCATAAGGTTTTTGATCATCATAATTATGCCTTCAAAATCTATACACAGGCCTTTAAATTTCTCTTCATTTTCTTAAGTCATATGGCATTAAAAACATCAATAGGGAAATTAAGTTCTTCCTCCTCCACTGAGAACAGAAGAAGATATAGCATGCAATTTTTAATTTAAAATTTGGACTGCTTTTTAACAAATGCTATTTTTACACTGAACCAATAACAACAACTAAAAAATTGGTCCTGCATTTCAAGTGCAGAAAATGCATTTATTAGAGAATAATAGCAACAGGCATTAAAGAATTGCATTACTGAACAATATCGATACACAAAAAAATTCTGTCTGTACATACACATGGTTTTGTAGTGGCGACACAGGAAATTCACTGGTTATATACTGGGTGAACAAAAATCAGATTTAAATCTACCTCACTGAACACAAATTGTAAACAAAAAGATCTGTGGTAAAAGAACAGAAGAATTAGCAAAGAAATGTGCAATATTTTCAACATTTGCAAAGCATATAAACTTACAGCACTATTCATCAATGTGCTTCATCTCACATATCCATATTCATCCAACTTGTATCAGAAAAGAACAAACAAAACCACAGACACATCTGTGAATGTTTGAATCAACCTCATCCTTATACTACAAGTCTCACTGCCAACAACCACATAAATAATAACAATTAGAGTAATATTCTGTAACCTCAACCTTTCCCGTGCTCTTTAGGAAAGAGGACTATACTGCATCCAAAAAAGGGACAAGTTACTCTATTATACAGATTAAGTAACAAATTGAAAGGTATTTACACAGTATAATTAGGAGTATTTCTCCAATTTCTACCTAGAATTTCCACTGATTTTTTACTATGATTTTTGCAGCTTTGCATGAAGGAACCCTATTAATCTTACTAGTCTCAAGTGCCTAAAACCCCAAATAAGCCAATATATCAAACAAAAATGAAATGCACAGGTATTAAAACTTTTACACATACTCCAGTCTAAATAGCGGAAACAGAAGCGTTCAACTGTTGTGGCCCATAATTTTATTATTTGTAATAATATGGTTTGTTCCTATGTGTTCCCCCCCCCCCCCTCCCCGCTCCCCCCACCCCTCTCCCCCCCGCGT
>VXBQ01004448.1:349600-421095 GCA_013400175.1 Phainopepla nitens
CTTGTTCCCAAACCTTCCCTGTCCATCCCCTAAATCCTCTCCCAGACCCTTGTCAATCCTCCCTGACTCCTCCCCTCCTTCCAGAACCCTCCATGTCAATCTTCCCCTTGTTTGAATATGATTTGCAACCCTGAGTTGTTCCCCTCCCACCATTGCCCCTATTGGTTTGTGTTATGTTAAGATCCGCCTTCTGTTCCTCCCGCAATATGTCATGCTTGGTTCCTTGATTGTATCCGCCCCCAGAACCTCCCCTGTATTTAAGTTACTGTAAGGCTTTGTTCTTTGCTCTTGTGTCCTGCCCCTTTCGTTGGCAATAAACTCCTTTGGATTCTCCAGGGCACAGTAGCCGCCTCTCTCCTCTTTATTCCTCCCTGATGGCAAGCCTCTCTGTAGAGCATTGGCTCTAAGGTTCTGTCCCCAGCACAACATCAGCCGGGACAGTTCCCCATGCTTGGCGTGGTGCCTCCAGAATAGCAGTGTGGTGGAAGACCTAGAACTAGCCAGGCTCCGGAGGGCTGCGTCATTCAACATTTCAGTCTTGTATTTCATTAAAGTACATACATTCATTCAGCACTGCTGACACTTGTATCCTTAATTGATGAAAGCTGAAAAATTAACTCTCACAAACGTCCCACTAAAGTACCAAAACAAAACAAAAAATCCCAACACAATAGCAACAAAAAGAACCCAGCCCCACCAAAAAAACAACATCACTCTGCTGCTTTAGTTCACCAGCATGCTTCTTTTTCATTAAATAGCCTAAGTGTGGTTGTTCGATCCTGCCTGGGTGCTCAGCCACCACCAAAGGTACTCTACCACTCACCTCTGCAAATGAATAGAGGAAAACAATTATAATGGAAGACAAATGAGGACAGGGAGATCACTCATCAATTACGGTCACAGGCAAAGTAGACTTGACGTCTACTTTTTAATGAGGACATTAATTGAATTTATAACCAATCAAAATCAGAGTAGGATCATGAGACTTAAAATGAATCTTAAAACCACCTTCATCCAGGGGCTCTACCTTCTTGCCCCAGTGATGGAAGGAGACAGGGAGTGGGAGATATGGTCAGCTCTTCATTGCTTTTTTTCTGCCACTGCTCAGGGAGAAGAGTCCTTCCCCTGCTTCAGTTTGGGTTGCATGCCGTGGGAGACGTTCTGGCATGAACTCCTCCAGCCTGAGTCCTTCCCACAGGCAAGAGCTCTCCACAAACGACTGCAGTGTGGATCTCCATGGGCTACAGGTGCACAGCCTCTTCACCGTGGGCTGCAGGAGATTTCTCAGCAGGCACCTGGAGCACCTCCTACCCTTCCTTCTCCACTGACTGTGGTGTGTGCAGTTGTTCCTTTCACATATCCTCACTCCTCTTTGAGGGCAATCTGTGCTCATCTGTGCTATAATTATTTTTTTACTTCTTAAATATGTTATCACAGAGGAGACTCCTACCTGTTCTGACTGGCCCAGCCTTGGCCAGTGGCACATACATCTTGGAGCTGGCTGGCATTGGCTCCATTGGACATGGGGGAAGCTTCTAGCAGTTTCTCACAGAAGTAACTGTGTGCCTCTCTCCCCTCGCCCCCAGCTACCAAAACCTGGCCACACAAACCCAGTATACCTAACTGTAAAAGGCTTATGTTTAGCAGTAATGAAATGTTTTGTCTGTCTTTCAGAAGTCATTAGTAGTGTGGATTTCAGGTGAAATGGAACCTCTGCCTGATAGGTTTTGTAAATCCTTGTTACTTTTTTCCACATGAGCTTCTAGAAATTAGGAGAGTCTCAAAACAGTGGATCAGGTTAAACGCCGTAGTAAGAGGACAATTAAGCAATTTATAACTTTGTAAATGTAGTAGGAAGAAAAGAATGAATATGAATTCACTGGATTCTGTCTTCAAAGAAGGTACAGTTTATGAGTTACACACTGGAGTTAATTCATGAAGGTATTTGAGTGAACCTCACTTGTGTCTAAATGCAGCATTAACCAACCCCAGAATTTTCTACTTCTCCCCACAAGATGTTTTCTAGCAGGATGTCACCTTTCTCCTAAGGACAGCAGACGTTGAGTGTCAAGTTGGCAGAGAGAAACGGGCAGAGACTACCTGGCCGATGAGCTGTGTTAATATTCCCACCTCATTTTCACAAAATGTCACTGTGACAGCAATAAACTTCAAAACTCAAACTTAATTAAAGTGCGTTTAACACAGATGTTGCTACTGGCAACAAAGTAGCACTGTCACTGTAATCTCTTCTGTCAAGGTGAACGCTGCCAGTCTTTGAAAATATAGTATCTAATGTATAAGTAATTGCATATATAAGTAATATTCAGATTTTGTATGTGCTATGTAATCAGACAGCAGAAAGCAACTTTTCTGCAAACAGATTTACTTTTCTTTGCAGTTCTTTTTCTCCGGACATTAATTTTATTGGAAGCAAACAGGTTCAAAAAATCTTTAAGGAGTTCTATTAAGCAGCGTTTAATAATACTGATTTTTAGTGGGATTCAGATTATTATATTGTTACACTCCTTTTCATTCTCCTGAGTAGTCCAAGTATTTTAATATATATATATATATGGACACTTTTTCAGACTGCCTCCAGCACCTGTTCACATTTCACAAAGACTTCCTAGGTCTGTTGAAAGGACAGACAGAGACAGATTTTTACCTTGGAGGATATTCAAATGAATAGCTAGAAATGTCAGAAGTAAGGCAGATCTAAATTCCTTACCTATTTGTCTTCCTGAGCTACAGCAGGTAATGCAACACTGTGTGTGCAATACTGTCAGCAGTTACCCATCTTACACAGTTTTCTTCCCCATAAACAACTAATTTTTACATACGTATTCCCAGATACAAAACTTATTTTTTGGTCTTAGTTCACATTAGATAGGGCTGATACCTGATGTATGCAGGCCAAGATTTGGCACACAATCTCTGTACACAATTATTGATAGAGCTTCCTGATCTCTGATGGAGCAGTTGATCAAAAAAATAAATGTGATTTTAGATCATCTTAAAAATTTGTGGACATTTCAGTAAGCAGAGTCCTCTGTCCATGTAGCTGTAGCTTCTTTTGCTACAACCATGTGCCTCACTTCTCCTCACTATTTTTCCCCACAGTGTTCTTATTTTCCTCCTTTTCCTCTGTGCCATCTCTAAAACCTTTCGTTTTCCTTCCTCCCACTCCTTGTTTCTGTTTTGGGCTAGACAGCTAAAATAGAAGTCATATCCATGTCAAAGCCCCAGCAGGTACCACGTGCCTCCCTTGGTACACCACCAGGAGCCAGGCACCAGGGGCCAGTGCCCTTCCTCCAGTGCTGCACTCTGCTGCTTTCCCTCAGCTGGACAGGGGCACAGACTCCTTTCCCAACACAGAATTTCACAGGACTCATTAGAACTCCTTCACTGCCTGCAGGCTTCTACTGCCTGACAAATTTAAAATGAACTGGCCAATAGATTAAAAAGCTATCACAGGTAACTGACAGATACCGACACTGTGACTCTATTAGAAAGCCAGTAAATCATGAAAATTATTCTGAATTTCCTGATACATGCACACACAACAGAATTCTCTTAAACTGGATTTCCATTAGTTAAAGAAATGAATATATTGATTACTTATTTGGATTTTTTTGTCATCTTGTATTTTTAAATATCTACATCCCATAAAGATCATTCACTTCTGACGGGATTTTTCTTCCGGAGTGCATGCATCACTGGTTATAGTCTGGCTCATGTACAATCAGAGTTCCATTACTTCGCACTGTAATTAAGGTTATGTGAATCAATTACAAAATTAATTCCAGGGCTATAAAGCTATCATTAAAGCCAGAGAATGATTCAGAGAATTAAGAGGTACTGGGTAGGTAATGCTTCAGACAAAACTGCCTTGAATGTTTTTCTCCCAACAGCACGAGTGCCTCCTGAAGTTTCTTAAAACTAGTTTAACAAATTTAGTGGTATCAGAAATAATGGTCCTACTCTGGCTTCAGGGTTTGGCCAAGCAACCTGGGCTGAGACAGACAGCACAAGCTACAAGATACACAGAAGTCAGGAAATATCATGACACCTAATCATTAATTCTTTGCTAGCTTTTTTGTCTAACACCACGAGACAGAGACAAATAATATCCTCTGAAGAATGTCTGGTACTAACAAAAGCTGTTCACGTACTACATGAGAGGCAGCATCACTTCTCTCCTCTTAGACCCTGGTCTTGCTGTCTGCTCCAAAATAACAAATCAAAGCACCTAAGGGGAACCGATAAAATGTGCAACAACCCAAATATCCCAAAGCAGAAGCTTCTAGGTTTAGCTCTGACAGCAGCTGGTAAAACTGGCAAAATTGTGTAAATACAATTTTAAAAGAAGAAGTAAAAAGCTAAGAAAGTACAACTTTGAAAGAGTTACTGACACTTCTATGTTCTTGCAGTGCCTGGTAGCAGAAGTTTCTCCGGCTGTATTGGCCTAAGGTACTAGGAGGAAAAGTAGTAAGAAACTAGCTGATTGCTCCCTCTAGTTTAGCAAGAGCATCCTGATGGTTTAATTCACAATCAGGGGTTCACTCAGTTTGCATCTGAGGCAAGAAATGCAGCCACAGCTGGCAGAGCTGTTTCTGGGCGTTTGCTACACAACAAGTCAAGGTCAGTAGGGCTGACTTGAGCTGGCTTGTAACAGCTCAGCTTTCCATCTTAGCTGACCTCAGAGGTCTGCAGGCTGGAGAAAGAGAAGCATAGCCAAAAGGACAAGTCTTCTACTGAAAGGGTAGTGGTATAGTCCTTACTGCAACACATGTGACTTAAGAGGAGGCTCAGATATAAAACTTAGACATGAATGCTTAGGCTGCCAACATCAGGTGAGAGGGGACTCACACATGAATGGCAAATGCACGACAAGATATCTTCCCATAGGAAACCTAGTGCTTTGTTATCCACACCTTCTCATGGATCAGCAGACAAGTAGCCATGTTGGTTAAAAAAGAAGCAAAGTGAGAAGAAAAAAGCCCAGTTCAAACCATGATAGTTTTTACAGACATAGGCTCTTGCTGTTGTACCCAGGAACTTCAGCACAGCCTGATAACTCAACTGCAGAAATCAGTACAATTTCCTAAACTTCAGAAAGCCAACACCACACTCTAGTAAAACACACAGATTTCATGCCCTACAAAACCACAGATACATAAATTAGTAAGCCGATGGAGAGACTGTCCAAATTATGCTTTTTTAACTGTAAATACAGATAATAATCCCAACTACAGAACACAAATTTGAGTAGTCTTCTATTTTTAATAATGACTAGTATCAAGTAATGACCAGGAAATATACAGAGAAGTCAGTTCCCCTGTTTGAAACATGGCCCATAGAAAGGTTTGAAACATTGTCCATAAAAATCCCTTTTTGTTTTATCCAAGCAAGAAGGACACAGGACTTATGATATGAGAGAGAAACACAGAAGAAAAGTTAACATGCACATATGTATGGATATAGATATATGTATGCTTATGGACAGCGTCTTATTTGAAAGACTCATTGGTTATTTACCTTATTACTTTAACATAACACAAGACCATGCTCTGGCATAGCCAAATGACAATGTTTTTTTGGTATGCATTTGTGTGGATGCATACAACAGACAGCTATTGCATTGTGCTGTTGCATGTGGAGATCAGCATTACTATACTATGCTCAGCCATATGGACTCATCCTCTGAAAAATTAGGTTTATCTGACACCAAAAACATTGACAGAGCCTTCTGAACCAATGTATATAACATGTACTACACTCTGGCAGAGGGAATCCAGTCATACTAAAGAACTTGAGGAAAAGTTTAGGGTGTTTATAAGCAAGGTTAGATTTAGCAGTCCTTTATTAGGTACTCAATCCATTCACTTCTCTATATATTTTCCTCAGAGAATATTTTCTCTTTTGTTCTGAACTTCCTTAGGCCTAAACAAATTATCTATCACAACTGGTAAAATATTTAATCCTATGGGTACAAGCACAGATGTACTGCCTATGGTTATGAAATTGCTTGTTTCCTCAGCTTGTAAATTCATGAAAAAAAGTAGCTGTCTTGTACAAGTGTCTACAATGCCAGCTAGCACAATGCTACACATCTAGTATTTTAAATGCAAGAAATGAAGAGTGAGTTTAATAAATACATAAGATATATATATTCTCACATTTAAAAATATACGTATCAACAAAAGTGTCTGTACACTCAAGAATCCGGTTAGGAAAGCTGATGTACAACAAATCTTTTTGGCATTAGTTATTTAGGCTCCAATTACTCAGCAATATTCCAAAAACAGAAAAATGCCAATACCACTACAGCAACCAATAAAGGTTGTTATCGAGTATTGTGCCGACCTGAGTTCCGTCTTGCTGTCAGTGCAAGCATGTCTTTCATGTCCTTTTACCACTGTGTACAGGAAGAACAGAGCTGGTTACAGTCACCTAAGCTGTGTGACACCTGTTCAAATGGTATAACTCTGTAGTACAGCCACAACATAATCTAATACTCTGAACTGCTAGACATATATTATGCACATATTTAATAACATTTATATGCTAAATGTATCAAGATAGAGACCAGGGTTTTTTTTATTAATCAAAAAACTGATGGGCTAGGTTCTATAAACAACTCAGATTTTTGATGAAAGCTTATTTTTTGGATCATTTCTATTGAAGCTAGCATAGAAAATATGTAAAAGTACTTATTAGGGGAAAAAATTGTTATGAATCAATGCTGAAAATTGTCATCCATTGTAATATGCTTACAAATGTGACAGATGTTGATTTTAGAATTTTCTACCTATATTAACACACCATAGATATTAGGTATCTCGCCTAAGGTATGCCAAGACAGGCTTTGGATAGGCTTTATAATATTGCATCAGTGAGCAGAAGTGATGCAATTTACAGGGTTCTTTTTACATTATAAGTCTGACTGTGAATAATAAACCAGGTTCAGGGTAAAAATACCAGCATTGAGGAGCTTTTTTACCCACTTAGGATATGCATATTGTTACTCTATCACAATATCTTCCAGCATTCTGAAATCCCCTCTTAAGACCTTCTTGAGAAGTATAAAAACAAACAAACAAACAAACAAACAAACAAACAACTTGCTTTCTGGTTTCCATACAGCAGAAAATTGCTTACTAATGCTTCTTCCTACAATAAGGAAATAAAGGAAACTAACTAAGGTGATGCTTTTAAACTGGTGTTCAATGGCTGTTTTGAATAAAAATCCACCTATATTCCCTGGAAGCCATCCACAAGAAAAGGTTTGTATATTCAGTAAAACTAAACAAAAAACAGTCTGCTCTGCATAACATTTAAAAAGAGTATATTGGATGAACACTGATCCCAAGATTTGGAAGACTGGCTGTTTCCTCTTGCCTGATTTCTGTCAAGCCTACATTTATACAACTTACTTGGCAGCATTTTCCTCACTAATACATCTGAAAAATTCCACTCACTGTAAAGCAATCTTTTTAAATGGTAAGACACGGCAGAATTTGTTTTCTTCATATTTATAACCATGCAATAAAATTCTGGTTTTGAACTGTATATTTCACAACAATTTTGCAAAGTTGTCATGAAGCATGTAGGCACATACTGGAAATGTCACAGAATGAGATTTTTCCTTTCAAAATGAAACATATGGCATTTCATTTTACCTAGTGCACATCTTGAAACAAGTATATAAATTCTTTGATATGGGTACATGTTATAATACAAGTGTAAAGACATGATTTTTAGTAAGGTTCTTGTACATATTATCAGCACCTGTAGCTGGTTAAACCAGTCATGGTGACGCTTATGCAAATTAGCAGAATTTCTTTTCTATATATAGATTAATCTTAATTCCTATTATTATGCAGGAACAAGAATGTTTTAATTCTGTCTACAAAAGGCATAATTATTTTCTATTTATTTGTGTTCATTCCAGCAGTTACCAGTTTGCTTGATGTTTACTGCTACTCAATTATTTCATAAACAGGAAATTCAAAACATTTTTATCTATTATTGTGATGATGAAATTACTTATTCTCACTGTTACACTTCATGAGGTGACGTTTTTGGCTCTGCAGAATTATTAGCAGTTTGACAATAATTACATAACTTCAACTGGCATTCATTATTCACTGAACTCCTTTATTTCCCATGACTTTTTTGCAGATGATAGAATTCCATGTCTTGATCTATGACCTTCATAACTCAATATGTAATATTACCTACATAAGCAAGTAAGTATGCTGAAAAGCTCCTCTTTAATTTTATCCATCATCTAAAGTTTCCCACATCAGCCTTCAACTGTATAGTTAGTATATAAATTAAGCTAAAAATTGACTTACAAAGCCAAAAGCATGCTAGTATCTTTTGCCAAATGATTTTTATTTTAATTCACATGATTTTCAAAAATTTTCCTTACCACAAAAGCTAAAGCAAGTGAAAATACTGTAGCGTCCTGAAGTCCAAAACACATGAAATAATCTAATACTAACAAATTCTTGAGTCACACAATCCAGATATTTTAGGATTTCAGTTCATGCTTATGAAACTTACTTTAAAACTCTGCCATGTATTCATAGCAATGCATTATTTTGGTAGTTTAATACTGGAGAAAGAAAATATCTTGCCAACTCACTATCTATCACACCTGTGAGTAAGCACTCCAGCAAAGACAGAGGTGGCACTGGTCAGAGTTGTAGCAGGGCTCACAGACTCCCATGGGGACAGGCATCAACACTGCACGTTGACTTCTCCATCATTCCAGTCAGCTGTCAGGGACAGCAGAGCAGAGCTGGGCTTAGCAATGCAACCAGCACTAGGCCAAATACAAGACAGACTTTGACAAGGGAACATGTCAGAAAAACATATGTGGCATAAGATTATCAGTAGAAAACATATATAGCTGCAGACAAAGGAGGAGACTAGTTAAACAAAACTTAAATTAGTCAAGTGATAGAAATAACACGAGTATGAGCAACTGGTGTAACACTGACGTGTTTTTTCTACTTGCAATGCCATCATTAGACATTATTCCTGGCCTTAAGAAAATTTCCAAATTAGAATTTGGCTGTATTGGAACTCCTGTGAGCAGTGTTTTAGAGTCAAATAAAGTCACCTTATGTGCTTGACAAATACACTCCCTGGAGCAGTCATGAGGTGTTGAATTTTCTTTTTTCCTTTTAATTTAATTAGAGACCATAAGGACTATGAATGGCACCCAACTGGTTAGGTTAAAAACTCACATTGAATTATAAGGAAACAGAGTCCAGCACAAATGCCAGCAGGAAGAATCTCTTATAAACAAAAATGTAAGCTTACCAATAACAACAACAAAAAAAGTCCAACTCCTGTTGGAAGAAAAAAACCCAACAAAACCCAACAAACAACCCTCAACACTAAAAAAAACCCCTCTTAAAATGCAACCCTTGAAGAGTTTCTAAAGCCTTAAAGCCTCCATAATAGCTGAACTTTGTTCCAAAAATAATATTCCTAAACCAGTTCCATAATTTTGACTTTATCTTCTCCTTCCATTCACTTGAGCTTGAAGATTACCACTATGCTCTACGTACTTAAGTGTTTTCTTGCATTACAGATCAAATTTGCTAATTACTAGTTGCATCTTTATAGAAGTTGCAGAGTATTTCAGGATTGCTTCATGTGAGCAGCAACCAAAGGTGCAGGGAAGAGAATTCTATACAATGAATGGTTCCTTCATATAAGACCATGAGTACAAAGAGAAATTTGACCATTTATTTTACCATTTTGTTTTATCACAGGTTCCTCTTGTAGTTTCTCTTACATTTGCTTCTTTACTATAGATGAAGGTAGACAGACATGCTGGAGGAAACCAAACCTGAAGTGTAAAAGCCCTGACAGAGTGAGAGAGAAAAATGCAAGCAGATCACAGGGCTAAAATTATACAAAATAAAAGGCCGTATATAGACAGCAAAATACAGATAAAAACCAATACTGCCTTTTTTTCCTTTATTTCCCTTGAAAGCAAGTTTCAGTTAATCTACACAGGAAGTTTCAGACAAATAAGAGTAAAATTAGAGAGGATTTCAAAGTTAAGCCCCTATGAAAGATAAAGTATTAGAATAGATAATGTAGGGTTAAATGTCTTTTTACTTCTCTTTCAAATTCTAACAAAATAATCTCATTTAGATGAAACAGAAAAAAAAAAAAAGAAGTAGAAGTTAAAGATCTAAGGTAAATTACCAACATCTGTTGTAAATGAGTTTTAGCTCCTTCAGGAGTCCAAGGTAGACAAGATTTATCCCTTAAGCATAGTTATGTACAAACCAGTTAGCTTCCTGATAAAGGACAACAATTCTGCAAGTAATTTTTCCACCACTTAATGATTTATAATTACTGGTGGGGAAAAGACAAGAACCATAAGAAGGCCAAAATGAAACATAATTACTAAGAATGAGACATACTAACATAAGCACAACTGTCAAAGAAGGACAATATCAATGCAGGGATTTATGAAAAGAAATTAAATGTAAAATGAAAAAGTTTCACAAGTAGATTTAGTGTCTTTTCTTTCAGTTATCACTGAAATTCATGAACAGACTTTGGCTTAACATCTAGCAGCAAACTGCAATTCAGATTAAACTGTTGATATGCATATAACATTTTATTCTTTAGCTAAATGTTAGAGTAATAAATTGTCCTTTTAATTTCAAGCATAACCTCTTATAATAACTGCACTTCTTGTTTTGGGCTCAAGACATTTCAGAGATAAATTCAATTGACATGATATGTATGTTAGCTGAGCTGATAGGACAAAAACCACAAAACAACATATAAAATTCTCCCAGTTATTTCTGCCTTTGGCTGAGTTTCTTTTATAATAATAGATGAAATCTATTACTAGTGCTAACCTGAAAGGGGACAAACAGCCTGAAATGTAGCAAAACAGCTTTCCTGTTAATTTTATCTGCTATGAAAAAGTCTTTAAATAGAACTATGTTTTTAGCACAATCTGCAGAAAGTTACTAAAGGGGATTGTTTTATATTCAATTACAGAGCAATTAAAAAAATTGTCGGTAATAAACTAGTTTTCTGCCAGATTCCTAGAGCAAAAAATTTGAATTTGATTAAATCTTAGAAAACCTTTCCACCACCTTGAAGCAATTTGAAATAAATAACTATTTCCAAATATGACTATAACTTCAAAAGCAGATGCATCTTATACCTTGAAGATATGATTCAACACAAATAGTTAGATATTTGCCTGAGTAACCTTTTTTTTTTTCTTTAAAGAAAACAGAATCAAAAAACCTCAGGATATATTTTGACTGTATTTAATACCTGTTGTAGAAAGAAGCATGAAGTGTATTTTTTGGTAGTGTTGAAAAAAAGATTCAGTTTACGCAAGCCCGTATCATTTTGTCCTTGGTAAAGGAGCCGTGAAAGTCAATGCTAACACTCATATATCCAAAAAGAGCTTTTTTATTTTTAGAACAATGTACAGATTAGTCAGAACACCCATGCATTGGGCAGCAAATTGATCAGAGAATTTATTGTGCCTCAATTTAGAACTTCATGATTCTTCCTACTTTCATCTGAAATATTGCATGCGGGTGAATTCCAAAAACACAATTTCCGCTTTGCATGGCAAACTTTATATTCCCCAGAGACAAGCAGGGAAGTATGTTTATATTTCAGCCTGAATTAACAGTGCGTCCTGGCCGCTAGGAATGCCAGCAGGATCCCGGTCTGTGCTAACAGGAGCACGGCCAGGAGGCTGAAGGGAGGATTAGTCTCTCCTACTCAGTGCTAGTGAGACAATATTTAGAATACTGTGTCCAGTCTTGGACCCTCAGTACAAAGCAGGTGTTGAACAACTGAGTAAAGTTCAGCGAGGGAGGGCTAAGCCAAGCTCTTGCCCTTTGGGAAGGAGCTCTTTGCGCTGAGCTGGAAGATGAGACACAATAAACATGAACTAAAAAACACAGACTGCAATTTGATATGAGGGGGAAAGGACTTGTGGCGGGGAGCAGAGAAGTCACTGTGGGGATAATTAGGCAGTGGAACAAGTTCTCAAAGAGGTTGTGCTGTTTCCATCACTGTAGATTTTTAAGTCCTGGTCTTGATTTTGTGTTGATCCTGCTTTGAGCAAGAAGTCAGACTAGGAGACCTCCCAAGGCCCCTTTGAACCCAATTACTCTTTAATTGTAATGCAGAATTATACACATGTATTTTTGGCAGAAATAGAGCCTTTGATTTTGGTGGTTGTCTTGACTAATCTGAAGACTTGATGTAGCAGGCAACAGTCCCCTGTTACAAACTGCCTCTGTTCAAGAAACGCAGAAAATAAAAGAAAAACTTCAGGAAAAATAGAACATGTGACTGGAATCTCAACTGACTCCCAGTGCAGTGCTGCTAAAACACAAAGGGGTTTTGTTGGTTTTTCTTTTAGTTTAACCCTTTCCTTTAAACCTACGTGCATGCAGACGCATATCTACTAGTGTTTGAAATGCATCCACATGAACAGTTATACACACACGTGTAACTAGCCAGGACCTATTTTGCAAGGGATCCAAACACACCACTGAATACTATGTTTTTACTATGGGCTTAATTATCTTTCATGGTTTTTCCCCAGTTGCATGATTTAAAGTTTACTCTCACCAACAAGAAGATAACATAACATAGCAGTCTAGACACACTGTTTCTCCATTATTGAAGGGGATGAATTTGTTCAACCACCAGTCACTTTATCAGGCTGTTTACAGTACTGCCATTAAAGCAAGTTGGTTAATTAAGTTCATATGAAGAGGGGTGATACTCAGGCGTGAAGTTCAGGCCTAGAACACCGAGTCAATTAGTTATAATCAGGATACAGAGTCAATTAATTTCAAAAATGAAAACAAGTTCAATTTTCACTAACAATTCAATCTTTATTTTTGATGTCTATTCCATTTTCAAATTTCAGAGTATGCTAAGACACATACATACATGCTTCAAATTAAACCTAATTTGAGCATTCTAATAAAGCATCAATACTAATTTGGTGTTCATTTTCAGCTCCAGAGTCATGAGAAGTTACAGGCAATTTTGCTGTTAGACAAAAGTAGACATTAATTTAGACTGGAGTACAACAGAACAGATATTAGTACAACTACACTACCAGATTAATTTATCTAACTCCCTTTAGACTCCTGGAAAAAGAATAAAAAGTAAAAAAAAACCTAAAAAACTTCATTCTGCATGGAATTAGCCCATGAGCGGATATAAGAATAGAATTCATTATGTTGAGTTATAATTTCAAGTGGGTATTCTTATCAATAACAAGGAAGGAATCATCTCAGCAGGCAAACAGAGTTTGGAACCCTGGTTGTGGTGCATGAAGTTATGAGCTACAAGTGCTCTCAGATGAAATAAACCAATCCCAGAAGGTAACTTGGGGAAAATGTCATTATTACAGGGAAGGTCTAAATGAAGGACACAGAATAAGTAAAGTTGTCTAACCATGCATGCTTCACTGATAAGAGAGATCATTACTATTGGACAAAAGACATCAGCATCATATTGTTTCATTTTACAGCACAAGATTGTTCTGCAGTACAAGGGATCAATGCCAGACTTATCTAAGTCTACCAATACAAGAAACACCAAATTTAATTTCTTCCATGTTCTATTACGGGGCTGAAATTGAGGAAAAAAAAAACAAAACCAAAAAAAAACCCAAAAAACAAACACCTTATTCTCATTTATAGTAAAAAATAAACTATTAGGAGCAAGTCATATATCAAGAAGGCAGCTGACAGTAAGTCTCCCAAAAGCTATAGCTACCAACTCATCCTGATACTATGTAGACAGAGATGTCATGAAATAAGTGCAGTGAAACACCAAAATAAATTTGTGAGAAGCAGCACTGATTTGTCAGGAACTCAAATTCATCAATCCAGTCTCAGTTGTGACTATAGAACACACACCCAAAAAATTTTATTTCAAAAGAAAAATTCGGAAAATAAAAGAAGTTCTTAGGTACATCAGGCAGTAAGAAAGTCCAAGGGAATTCGACTTTCATTAAAAAGATATATTCTCTTTATTAGCCTAAGGCTCAGCTCTGTACTAACTTCAGTTTAGTCTTATGCTTTTTTTGTGTATGCATCCAATACTTTTTGTTCTCATAATGCTCAAAATATTCCATGAAACACACTCTTGTTCTCACCTCACATAGTTTATGTGCTCGTAATAGGTTCTTCATTATGACACACCTACTTCTTCTCCTTTGACCAGCAACAGCTTTTTCTCAATTGTATATAATAATTGTTACTCTAGATATTCCTTTATCTTGGAAACTCAGGGTTGCTTTCTTAATGTGTTGTTACAGTGTATTTATGGAAAACAGAAAAAAAGTTTTAAGTCCTAACAGTTTACCAATTTTTGTTTTCCAGGTAGGGCTGTTTCAGTTCCTGTCACACACTGGTTTCATTTGTTTGCCTTTCATTATGTTTACAGACCACAGACTGTTGAATGGAAACAAAGAAATCAAGGAGGGGAAAAAAGAAACCACATTTTTCCAAGAAAACCTTTCCTTTCATGTTTGGTATATAGCTTTAAGAAAGGAGATATATCAAGCTTTAAGAAAGCAGACATATCACCAGCAAAACAGAAAATTATTTTTATATTATCTTTTTCTGGTAAAAGCATTATAAGAATGTATGCATTATAAGCAATCTTATGAACACACCACTTGAAAAATCATGGTTTGTTGAGGCATGCCATATCAACTGGTTTCTTGGAATAATTCATGGACTCAATAATGGTTTCCAGGAGTTTGGGATCTATTTTATGGAATGCTCAGGTTTTTTTAAAAAAAGTATTGGTAAGTGCAATACTGGGAGAGAGAGAGACCAGACCATTATGATGTTCTAACACATTAATGATGCCATTTGAAGCCCACAATTATGAACAGATTCATTAAATGAATGAGAACATTACTTTATGCTAGGGCTTCACTTGAAAAAAATTCTAGCTGCCCATTATTAGAATTATTGACTCTTCATGATACCTCCTGGATGGTGTTGGACAAATGGTAACTTAGGAACTGGACTGTAAACACTATCAATGCACTTCCCAAAATCTAGGTTTTACTGAGAATTTCATAAAATGTTAAAGAAAAACTGCATAAATAGGTAAGCTGCTTAAGTCTCCGGTAAGGCTTAGCCCACTAAAGTTAAAATCACTGTGTTTTTGTTGAAGAGTTCTTAGGAAAACCATCACTTCCTGAACAGCAGTAGAAACATTTATCAATTTCAGCCCAATATCTTAACAAAAATTACATTTCTCTAGCTGGCATAATCCACAACCTTGAAATGATATAATGTTTCTGAATGAACTTTATGCAAGAAATCCTCATTTGAACAACTTTGGTGTTGTTTTAATATGCTTGCCTGGTTTCTAAATCCAAATCAAGGTTGTAAGAACTTGCATATATATGTATTTTGTGTCTTTAACACGAATCTTCACAGCAGATAAGTTTCTGTTGCTTGTTAATTGATCTTGTAACCTGATTAGGTTATCTAGTTTTCCAAATAATAACTAAAAAAATAAAATTATCATTGACATAAATTCAGAAAGATTTTATGCTGCTGGGAAAGTCATCAAAAGAAACAGGCAAAAAGACTCTTGTCTTTCACAATGTACATGTGCACAAATAATAAAGATAGCTTTTGTGATCCACTAATTTAGTCTCCTGATAACTTACATGAAGCCTAGTTATAGTCTTTGTTGTACATTCAATGCAATAATTTGAAAAGTCTTCAAGAACTATTTCTTGATACATAATGTATCTGTAAAGCTATTAATGGTTGGAGAGGTGGAACACCGCCCCTGTGAGAACAGGCTGAGAGAGTTGGGGTTGTTCAGCCTGGAGAAGGCTCCAGGGAGACATCGTTGTAGCCTCTCAATGCATGAAGGCTTATATGACAGACTAGAGGAGAGTCTTTACCAAGGCCTGTAGAAACAGGACATGGGGCAAGAGTTTTAAACTGAAAGATGGTGGATGTTGGGTAGATTTAGATGGGATATAAGGAGGACAAAATTATTTTGTTTGTTGGGAATTCTGGGGTATTAGTTTTTGTTTACTTGTTAATTTTACACAATGAGGGTGGTGAGATACTCAGGCAGATTGACCAGAGGACTTGTGGATGCCCCATCCCTGCGTGTGTTGGAGGCTGGGTTGGGCAGAAGTTTGAGCAACCTGCTCTAGTGGCAGATGTCTCTGCTCGTGTCAGGGGTTGAACTAGATAATCATTAGAGGTTGCAATTAGATGATCGCTAAGGTCCCTTACAATCCAAACCCCTCTGTGATTCTAGTTTAAACTCCTTTCTGTTTATTCAGCTTTCAACAATATTTCTGTAGAATATATTCTATTTCCTGATCTTCTTCAGTTATGTTGATGGCATTTTTATTCTACAGCTAGAGAATGAGTACATCCATATCCACATAATATACCCATAATGTGTTAGTAAAAAAAGCCTTGCAAGATAAGATTCTTGTTTCCCATAGACCAAAGAGAAAAAAGATTTTTAAAAAAAAAAGCATTAGGCATGTCCTACAAGGGCTAAGCCATTATGACGTGTGACAGATAATGGTTAAGAGAAAAAAAAACAACCTTGTCCTAAATCTGAATATCATTTGCCACTCGTCAGCATATCTGATAGCATGACCAGCTGTATCTTATCACACCATGGAATTGTTCCTTTGGCAAAAAATGATGACAAAGCTAAACCAGCCAAGTCTAACTAGGTATGATATGCAAAAAAAAAAAAAAAACCAAACCAAAAACCAAACAAACAAAATAAACCACCCCCAAAAAACCTCCAGCTATTATTTATTCTTTTCTAAGGTCAGAAAAAATAATAAATAATTACATATGGAAACAGAAAACCTAATTCATGTTTTGGAATAAATAAATTTTTGAACAGAATACATCAATAGTAATAATACACAATTATCACAATTTTAAATGTAACCTTACAGCTATGAAAAGCTGGATCTCATAATAGATGGTCCTGGCCAATCCTGTACATTCCTAGGCACTGAAGATGTGTATTTTGCACACTTCAATTTTGTTAACCCTAGTGCAAGAGTTATTTCCATGGACTGATAATGTGAATCTTATTAAATGGGGAGGTCTGCCTCGTATGACTGCTTCATATTCAGACACAATGTTACCTTCCCAGCCACTTTGTTTACTTCAGGGAAAGCAAGAATATTTCTGTTTTCCCAACATTCACTGTAAGTAGTGAACAGTGGCGCCAACTGCAGCTGTCCCGCACAGTCAGGGCACAGTTTATTTCTGAAAGTGCTGGAATCCAGCTCCTGCTGGAAACATAAGCCATGCTGAGTTACAAGCCACTTAGTGCATAAAATACAGTGGGGAAAATAGGTAGCAGACAGAACTGTTTCAACATTTAAGACTCAGAATGTTAAACCCCCATTTTTACAGGATAAAAGCTCATACCCAAGGGATGGGAAACAGTGGAGAATTAGAAAGCCGCATACTAAGTATGAGATGTGCTTTCTCAGCAGCAAGAGAAATAATCTCTGGAGACCATTTTATTTGTTATAACCTCCATACAAAAATCAAAGCAGAAAGCAACACAAAGCACATACATATTTTTGTAAACTATCATAACAGCTTGTAATTACATTTGTACTACACGCTTTCCCATGCTGCTGTCTTTGAAGTTTATTAACACTAATTATTGGACTTTGCATCTTACAATGCATAGTTAATCCAAGATTTCAACAGAGAAAACATATGTATGCTGCAAGTGGCTGTTTGAATATCCAAACACAACTCATGTCCTGATTTAATTAAGCAGGGATAATGACAACATCAGCTTTGGAGATCTCTTCAAAACATCTCCATCTACAATGCACTTTTTTCATTATAGGTGGGATATCATCAAGTGACCCTCTGAAAACTTCAAGTATTTAATAAGAGATGAGAAGGAAAAAAAGAAGGTATTTTAAAGGGCTATGATACTAAGTTGTAGAAAGTATATTTTGATTTTAACAACTGTCAAGAAATTCTAACAAACCACATAAATATTATTATAATGTTCTCTTTAAAATTAAGTGCTATAAAAATTTTGCAACTTCCAGTTTCTCTAGAACCACTAGTGCCTGGAATATGTTAAGAAGGCACTATTCTGGCCCTTTTAGCTGATGTTTTCAAAGACTGAATTTATTCTTACTCCTTTAGTATCTGTAAGATGGCAGCACTCCCATCTTACAAGCAGAGATTCTGAGCACACTGGATCTGCACATGAAACAGCTAAGAGCAGTTGCATCTGTAGCCATTGATACATCTATTACATCGAATACACAGCAAAACTGTCAGATCTCTCTTTGATTAGTAACTCACTCCAATCTGGAAGTGTTTCCTTTTGGGTGGACAGGTTCTGTAGTCACATAGAAATAGAATTTTAACTCAACGCTGAAATACACTTTGGTGAAGCTATAATTAAATGTATAATTAAACAGAACTTCAAAAGAGAATCTGACAACTTTTTAGAAAGACGACTGGAGCAACATAAGCATACAGCTGAAGAAAAACAACTGCCTGTATACAGTATGGGTAGTCACAGATTGCCCATTTGTAGATAAATGCTAAGAAGTCAACCTATAAAGATGCTGGAATAATGGCTAATTTTCAGTCAGTTAATCCTGAATGAGATACATTTACATAAAAATCCTTTGATCTGAACATCCAGTTCTTTGTTCACATTCTCATTCTGCAACACCCATCACTACCTCTCATCCTTATTTGTTGATGGATTGTTTTAAGATAGACAGAAACCCATTAATAAGAAGCTACCAGAATATATGAATGTTAAAATTACACCAACTCCAACTTTTTGTTGACATGAGACTATTAAAAACATTGAAAAGTGCTAATTTTTTTATCATCTGTGCAGATTTAAATAGGATAAGAAGTAGCTATTTTACTAACTCTTCTGCCTCCCTCCAAAAACTCCAGAATACCTCATAGAAGAGATCTGGGAAATAAAATTATTGAAGGGATTTACTGCAGTTAGAGGCTGGTTTTCATCACGATTTTCACCACGCTTTTCGCACCAATGATAACACAGAGTTTGAGAAAAGGCAGTTCCACACATATTCAAACCTATTTAAAGATATATTCCAGAGACTGGCATCCACCGGTGAAAGCTTCACTTCTCTACTTCCCCACAACCAGCTAACCATAATTAGTCAAGCTCAACTCATAAAGGCCTTCCCTAAGCACTTTTGAGTACTGCCTTTGTCTTAAACTACCTGCTTATAAAATTACGTGCTTCCTTGCCGGTAAATAATAGGGAACCAAACACTCCCCAACAGGGAGATAAATTCTTATACCCATCTCAAACAGACAAGAGAAAATGAGAACTCAGTTCAACGACTACAGTTAAAGCCCTGTGATAACACATCAGCTAACTGTTTTAGCTTCTCGGAGTCTGGAGCATTTTATTTTTATATATATAATAGTACATTAGCCAAAAGAGCATTTAACAAATTATGATCTTTTCTGTTGACTATCACCCTGTCACTGAATTTAGGAATCAAACAAACCACAGAAAGAAGAGTTACATCTGCAGGGTATACATCCTCATGCTGTGTGTCCCCAGTAGGTTGACGCCTTTCAGAAAGATGTCAATTCCCTGATAAAGAGCACTTATCCGTCTCTCTCATGGTCCATTCAGCTTCATCTTGCTCTAACAGCGATGGGCAGTTTTGTGCACTGGAGACTGAGCCTATGGAAGCTCTGAATCAAAGGACTGTCTAAACTTCTTTTCCTGCTGACTTTATCCCAGGCAAAACTTCTACATGAAACAATACTGTCATGACAGAATAACTCAACAATTAGTAGAACATAGCATGACCTTGTAAATAACCAATATGACAGATAGATAGGGAAGAGTAATTAAATTAAATTTAATTCCCCTTTTACAAACTCATTTGTGAAAGACAATCTACAGTTTGAGTATTCTGAAGAAAAATCATTAGAAACAGAAGTCAAAAGTATCAGTTATGAGGAGTATTTTAAGGACAAGGCAAAGGCAAACAATGTAATATTCTCAGCAAAGCAATCTAATTTACAATTATTTCAATTAGGGACATCTTCCTCTCTGGAGACTTGCATACATTGCAACTTGTATAACAGTAATTCTCCATTATAACTAACTAGCAAACACAACCTCTTACTCATAAGGCATTTTACTGTATTCATTACTGCTAGGTCGTGTGATAAAGCTAATCCCCAGAACCACAAAGGAGCTCAGAGACACAGTGGCAGGAATGGGAGCACTCAGTTCCACTCAGAGCCATCCCAGGAGGCATCTGCTCATCACAGGCCCATCTCCACAAACTCAGAGGAGCACAGGAATGCACAAACGCAGGTGAGAACCCAACCCAACCCAAGCAACAAACATCCTATCCGGACCCTGCTCAGGATTGTCCCAGCACAGCTCCAGCCTCATTGTCCAGGTGTGAAACCCATCACAAGGAGTCAACCAAGAGAAATCTGGAAATCCCTTTTCAGATTAAAAGGGTTGCTCTCCAGGAGACACACTGTAAGACACAAAGGAATAGCAATCCTGGGTCACAGGACTTATTACAGGATGTTTAGAGAAGGAATCAAAGATGGAAAAAGTCAGAAGTTTAGCTGATTTGGGAAGTAAAAAGAGTAGGAAAATAGAGGGATAAGGACAAGTAAAGGCTGAGTCACACATAAATAGGTGGCTGGTCAGTACACTCACCTGCCCATGCCCTATACCTGACTTGCACAGCCTGTCCTGTCCTATGTACTAATTAAACTACTTTTAACCTCTTTTGTGGGTGAGATGGTTCTATGGCATGTGCACGTGCGTGGCTGGCCATGGATATGTAGTGTGAGCCCTGTGTATGCATGTGTGCCTGTAGGAATACATCTTCAGTCGTGCTCCTAGCTGAGCCTGGGGACATGGAGCTGCAGCTCTTTCACCTCACCTCAGCTGATGCATCCTGCGTGAAGTATTTTGTTCTGACAGTTCTCAGTTGCTCTCTCCAGGATTACTACACACACTAAATTAATGATAGAAATTAGGGGGTTTTGTCAAAGTCCATCAAATCTAGAAATCAGAAGGAAAATATTTGAGAATATCGTTGTACAGTACTTGTGTTAAAGCGTAAGGATTATTAAATGACTTGATCTCACCACCAAGAGGAGCACACTGCAGTCATTGTTCCTTGAAGAACTTTTCTGAAAAACACCATTTATTATATGTCATACTGAAGATGTAGGTTCAGCTGGTAACATGCTTAGTTATTTTTTATTTATTCTCTTTTTCAACTATTGTAGACCACAGGCAATTTCTTGAACAACAAAGTAACCTACTCAATCCAGTACTTGCAGTAGTAGAGTACAAAGATGTCTAGTTTCAGGAATTTATAGTAAAATTATGTTTTAATTATTTAATATAAAAACAAATATTTTTTTATTAGGAAAAAAAATCTGAAAGCACAAACATCTTGAAGAAGTACAAACATCTGATTACAAAAGTGTTTCCAAGAGGAAATCCACCCTAATGTGACTAACAAGTAAAGGAAACCATACTATGCCAAAGTCAACGATTTATTCTAATATTTTGTCCAGAGTTAAAACAACTCTTCTCCAAAGTATCAATTAACTTTAACAAATCCATATGGGGTTCTTCATAATAGTGTAGAGCAACCTCACCAAGATAATATGCAATGGCAATTTTATTTTTTGTATATGTTCTCATTTGAGAAAGGACAACCGTGCTCAATACCAAGGGCTTCGAAGAAAGACCCTCTAACCTTAATTTGTATTTTGCTCATGAATCAAAGCCAAAAGTTCTACATAATAGAAGCAACTTTTTACTCTGTACCTGTACTACAGTAACTGAGATGGAGATGCCAGTTGTGACTTGATCTTACTGTAGTTCTAACATCATCAATTGTTACCTGTTGCTACTTCCAACTCTTCCAATTTGAGCTCCAAAATTATTTCAAGATAAATGAAAATATTTAGAACTTTTCAAGGATCATTGTGTAGTGATAATTAATAATTATATATTAAGTAATATTTAGCAAATAAAGTATAAAACTTTCTACTTGTGAATCAAGGAACAAGCTACTCTAAAAGCGTAAAGTTCATTGCCACGCAAAATAACCAGAATTGTGAACAGATCTTGTGTTAGCTATTGAACAATATACTAGAGGTATAAGAATTTTTGTGCTTATTGATACAGATGTTCACAGGTAGAAGGATGCTCTACTTAAGTGGGGGTAAAACAGCTCAAACTTTACCTTGTCTGCAAAAGTTATCGCTGATGGATAGAGATGGGGGTCACACTGTTTTTGAAGAATGCTGAGATCAGCCTGACTCATTGATCACAGAGGTAAACATTTAGAGGATGTGAAAAATAACATTTCCTGACAGAATCTGGCAGTAGTGAGGATGTGGGAGGCAAAGTCTCTGATAAAGGAACCAACAAGTGATAACACTGATTACTTATCTAAAGCTGTGGAGTTGACACAGTAGCCTAGAAACTATGGCTGACAGCCAATCACTTTATACTTTATAGGCCTAGCCCCACATTTGAACAGCCAGGACTCCAACACATCCCTTCTAGGAGTGTGTATGGAAATCCTGCCCTTGAGAGGAGATGCCCCTCAAGGTTACTCCTGGAGGCTGGGTGAAAGATTTGTCCACAGTTGTTGGTATGGCTGAGTAATATCAATCTCTAATTGATAATTAGTTTGCTAGCTTTAACACCATTGCTAAAATATTGCTTCACAAATAGGTGTACTACACTAGCAGTCATAACTACACCGTGTAGCAAATAATTCTGATTAAAGTATTTTAATCTAATCATTATCAATTTACATAAATAATTTACTTTATTCATACCTTCAATATCTTCATTTTGTCATCCTTAATCCTGTGGATCAAAGTTACATAAAGGCTGAATTACACCTGCATAATCCTTGAGACACAGACCATTAACTATGTGTAACCAGAGATGGAATACAATAGCAGTATTGACTAGAACATTATTGTCAATAAGTCGAGAAAAAAAGCAGAAGAAAAAAAAATAAACATTAAAGAATTACTTTTTTTTTTTTCTTTTACTTACCAGTTATAGATGTATTAGATAATGCTTGTATATATGAAAAATCTTCTAATACAAGTATCTACATATAAAAAAGCACTATGTTCCTTTGACTTACTGGCCTATTTTAGAATGAAACATCTCTCTTCAAAGAAGAGCCACAAGATGTTACAGTGAGCAGCAGGTGAGGCTGCCTATGCATGAGCCTCTTGGATGCTCTGCTGTGTTCGAGGTACAAATTCCTGATGCTGCTGCTTCCAGTATCAGCAGGTATGCTAGTTTGGGCTAGAATAGAGTAAAATTTTCTCCACAGTAGCTGGTATGGGGCTGTGTTTTTGTGTTGGAAAGTGTAGAAAACAGGTATGTTTTCATTACTGCTGAGCAGAGCTTCGACAGCATCAAGGCCTTTTCTGCTTCTTACACCAGCAGCAAGGAGGCTGGGGGTGCATAAGAGGTTAGGAGGGCACACAGGCAGGACAGCTGATCAGAGAGATATTTCATGCTTATGCGATAAAGCAGGGGAAAAGAAGAGAGGAGTGATGTTATTTGTATTTCCAAGTAACTGCTGTGTGTTATGGGGCCCTGCTCTGTACATCATGGCTGAACAGTTGCCTGCCCATAGGAAACAGGGAATGAATTCCTTGTTTTGCTCATGCGTGTGTCATGGTTTAGGAATAGTATTCTCCAGTTTAGTGCTCCTGCTGAAACCTTGTACCACTTGCCCACTCCCAGTCCCCTCACCCTACAGTGGGCTGGAGATGAGAACTGGAGGCACAAAAGGTATGGTTCCAGGGATAAGTACAATTTACTGGAAGCAGCAACAAGGCAAGAAAATGAGCACTAACAGCAACAATATTAATAACAAAAGTGTACAAGGGAGAGACAAGAAATCCACATGAAAATTCTGACTGTGGAGCCCAATCAAACCACCACCATGATACCCCAACCCAGAAGGCAGTCCCTTCTCCCATCCCTAGCAAATGATATGAAGTGGTATAGAATTACTACCACGTCTTAGCCATGCCGCTTTCTCATTATGGCACAAATTAACCCTTGCGTGGTCAGAGGCAGGACAGCATGGCTTTTTCTCTCCCTATTAAATGGTCTTTGTCTCACCCCACCAGCTCTGAGTTTGACCCTTGCACTTCTCTCTCCCATCACACACCAGGGGTGGAGGGTGAGCAAGTGGTGTTCAGCTGCTGTCTGGGTTTAAACCACAACACCAGGCATAACAATTTCTTATTTTTACGGTAGGCTATTAGAGTCCAGCCCAGCCATTCTGAAACATATTTAACTGAATCTTGGCATTTGCTGTAGTTTAGTCATAACCCCTGCTGCCAGCATATGCCACTAGAATGGGATTCATCCAATAAAACTTTTATCTAAAATGTTCAGATGCGCCCATGACTCTTTCTAAAAAACCAGGCTTTTTTTATAGTCAGTCCTTCAGAGAAATCTTGATGCATGGGGGCTTCTTTCCAATTCTTTTCCCACTAGTTCTCTCTCAAACAAATTGCTTTTTCTGCTGAATTTCTTTTTATATTTTGGCAACAAAGCAGTTGCTCTTTGTAGATTTTTCTAATAATTTTATCTGTTTGTTGCCAGGAATGCATCTTGAGAAAAGCAGGAGAAAGAAATATTTACCCATGAATGGGAGGTTTATTTATGCTCTAATAAATGAAGAAATAATCATTCTTTTTTATGTCAAAAACCAAGTACACTTCCAATAAGAAAATAACATTATGGTCAGACTTTTTAGCAAGTCTTGCTCTGGGAGGACATGGGGTAAACATCTTAAACTTGAAGAGGACAAGTTCACAATAAGTATTAGGAAGAAAATTTTTTATGATGCTGGTGAAACACTGAAACAGGTAGTCCAGAGAAGTGATACATGCCCCACTGCTGGAAAAACTCATGGTAAGACTGGACTCAGCTCTGAGAAACCCCATCTTATGAAAATGTCCCTGCTCAGCCAAGGAGGTTTACTAGATGATCTTTAAAGGTCCCTTCCAACCCAATCTATTCTGTGATTCTATGACTTGCAATGCAGTGAATTTGAGCAGTTTCTCCATATTTCACCTCCATAGTTTTATGAAATTTGTCTTCCCCTACAAAGTACTTATAAGCTAGAATGTCATTCATGAAGGTGATACTATAATCTTCTGAAAAAAGTAGTTTACATTTTCCCTAAAACCAAAACCTACTCTATTAACACTGCAAGGGTCCTACAATTAATATGAAGCTAGTATAACTCTCCAAACATTTCAAATATACTTTGGGACAAGTATGAACTTGTCCCAAAACTGAACTGTTTGGTTGAACTCATTTGCCCTATAGGGACAATTAACTACTTCTTTTCACATCCACCTCTGGCATGTGGATCCATCCCACACTTCCCAAGAATTTTGGAATTCATCATAAGTTTATTTCCACAGTCATAGCATGTATTGTCTCACAATGGGAAGAATATCTATTAAATAATAATTACATAGATTGAAACTTGATCTATAAGAAAACTAGATTATTTTCTCAGGACATCTGGAGAAATTTGTGGTAGAGTGAGAAATCAAGCCTAGATGCTTAAGCTGGGTTCCTAGCCAAAATATATGCAATAAATACTAATGATGTATGCAAGACTACAACAGTACAAGTTTATCTGGACAAACTATTTTAAAAAAATTGACATTTGTGTGTTTTCAATAATGAGACTGAAAATCTCAAGAGGAAGAGGTCAGAAAGTTAACATGACCACATGACAAACAAGAGCTGGTTACTTTGTCTTGTCTAAGGTTTCCCAAAATAGACAACAATTATAGAAGCATTAGTAAGTCTTTCACTGAGGTCACCCTATAAGATGCTGTGATGACTTCAAACATTTCAATTCTTGTTCAACTTTAAGGTAGACCAAAAAAAAAAAAAAAAAAAAAGGAAGAAGGCATCTATGTAAATATTTGCATACTTAAATCCCTTTTCTGTTTATTTTTTCCACAATCCTAGCACATATTTCCAAGCTTTATGTTCGAGTCAAAGGTTCATATTTTCATCACATTAGAGAACACAGGCTTTCAGCACACAGTAGACTAAATTCCCAGAAAAGACAATCATGATTTATTACACAGAAATCATTATGGCAGTAAGAGATAGAAATATATTACAGGTTTTAAAAAAAAAAAAATCTATGCTTTCTAGAGCAGGAGCTTTGCTATTTCCTTGAGAAAAATAAAAAGAATAAAATAAAAGAAGGATGAAAATTTAACAACGTTTTTGCCTCTACAGAGATTATAAAATTCCAGAGACGTTACAAACATATGCAGACTGTATGCTCCTACACTGGTTTATTACAAATTTTTATCTTTGTGCGAGGTTTAAAACCAAAGCTCTACATCGGGATTTAAAAACCTAGTTATAGATAGTCTGCAAGAAAAGATGGTAAAAAGAAAAAATACTTCTGTATTAACAGCATACTCCCCAAAGCCCTGAAACGTAACAAATTTGGTCTAGTCTAACCACCTCTGAACCAGAATTATGGCCACTGCAATCCCAGTATCTCTTATGACACAAGGTATTGGGGAAAAATAGCAACTATGGGAGAAGAACTCATTGCTCAAGACTGAGAGGAGCCTTTGCAAGTTACAAACTCGTCAGAATAATTCCCAGACAACATGCGGTGATATTTGCATTGTCAGCTGGTTATTATGATTTATTGGAAAAGTGGGACACAGACACAGCAGTACAATGGAATTGTACTGTGATAGCTGTAGTAATCTCATTACACAGCTTTTGCTCTTTCAACCGAAACTCTGCACAGCCATTGCTTTCTTTAAGGCACACAGGGCAAAGGGAGAGGGGAAAAAAAAAAAAACAAAAAAAAAAAAAAAAAAAAACAACCCAGCAAAAACTCCCACAATAAAACCCCAGGTGTTTGAATCCATAGCTTTGAAATCTCTGCTTGGACTTTTCTTCTTTTCTTTTTTTTTTTTAAAGGAGTGAAAATCCACCATCTACATACTATTCTAGCAGCAGTTATTATAATGACATAAATAATAAAACCACAGTCAGTGCATTGGAGCACTTCTTTTGACTTGACATACATAATAACCATCTAATCAGGCTTTCATTAATGAAAATGCGATTAGTCTTTGAAAGGTTAACTTTATCTTGTCATCATAATATAAAAGTGTACTTCACAGGTTTTCAGATAGCCTGGTAATAGATACCCTTACACACAGAGATGGTTTAGAGGTTTGGGGGTTTTTGGCTATTTTTGTTTGTTTTTAATAGTTCCTACCAGAAGAATGCTACAATAACAATTAGCAACTGGAAGACTATAGTATTATACACCCAAAGTAACCACTTATATTGCAGTAGAAGAGACATATCATAACATAGGACTTGACACTAAAAAAGCTTAATAACAACAAAACAGCTGAAAATATTTAGAAAATAGTCTGAGAAATATATGTATATATTTATGCTTTAATCATTGGCATCATAACCAAGATGGACTACACCCTCAGCAATTTTGCACACAACATCAAGCTAAGTGGTGCAGTTGACACACCTGAAGGAAGGGATGCCATCCAGAGGGACCTGAACAAACTTGAGAAGTGGGCCCATGGGAACATTATGAAACTTAACAGCCAAATGCAAGGTGCTGCACCTGGGTTGAGGCAGTCCACAGTATCAACACAGGGGCATAAACAGATCCAGAGCAGCCCCAATGAGAAGACTTTGGGGTGCTAGTGAGTTAGAGGCTGGACACCACCTGGCCATGGGCACTCACATCCCAGAAAGGCAAATGTGTCTTGGGCTGCATCCAAAGCAGCGTGGCCAGCAGGGGAGGGAGGGGATTCTGTCCCTCTGGTGAGGCCCCACCTGCAGTGCTACATCCAGCTTGGGGGTCCCAGCACAGGAAGGATGTGGGAGTGTTAGAGCAAGTCTAGTGGAGGCCTGTCAAGACAACTGTAGGACCTCTCCTATGAAGAAAGACTGAGAAATCTGAGGTTGTTCACCCTGGAGAAAAGGAAGCCCAGGGTCACCTAACTGTGGCCTTTCAGTGTCTCAAGGTGCCTACAAAAAAGCTGGAGGGGTACTTTTTACAATGGCATAGAAAAAAGGGTAATATTTTTAAGCCGAGAGTAGGTTTATACTAGATATTAAGAAGATATGCTTTACTGGTGGAGCAAAGGTGAGAAGCCTCTTTTCCTTTCCTTTCCCTTGATAACAAACAAGGGGTTGATCTCACACAGGTTGGTGCTTTGCCTATCCTAAGTTTGTCACTTAGATACAGAAGGGGGAGTCTACAGGGTTAAGTCCTTACGTATTTCACTATGAGAAGAAAGTGCCACAACACTTCAGAGCCTTTAGATTCAAAGGCATGTTCACTCACTGTGGCAGCAGATAAGCATTTGGTGAGGGGTGTTGCTTTTCATTTTGAGACAGCCAGTCAAAGCATTCAGATCACTCCCTAGGAAAAAAACAGCTTTCAGACATAAGTATAAAGATCCTCTGAAAAGCCAAGTGCTTACAAAATGTACCTTGCACTAATCCTATACCTAACCACTTCTGCAGCCCCTCTATGTTTCTGTGCATCAGCAGCAGAAAGCACCCGCTCTCCATTCACTCAATTTGGGATGAACACTTAAAAAAATAAATTCTGAATACAGCAGACTCCAGATGTTTCAGATTGCTGTGTGGGCACAGAACGAGGCTATTCAGTTTCCCAGCAAGAAAGTAAAATACAGTAAATTACCTTGCCAGGGTATCAAAGTGGCAGAGATTACGGCTCTTCTTCTATAATCATCAGATGATTAAAGAGCATTTTCCACATTAAAACCTCTTACAAGGGGCGACCATTATCCAACTCTTCATTTACTCATTAAGCTACATCTAGGTTTTTACTTCTCTAATTGCAATATGATACAAACTCTTTAGTCCTAAAGTGTTTTTTTTATTTTTTAAGAAAGAAAAGATGTTTTATCACCTACAGAGTAAAAACACCATTTTCATTGGAGACCTTGAATTTAAAGCTGCATAATTGCAATGTGAGTTGTTTTAACAACAGACCAACAGTTCATAAAAAAACCAAAACAACAACTTGGCCCAAACAAACAAAGATTAAAAGAAACTCCCAAGCGGCAGAAGTGAGGTCCAGAAACCCAAGTCCTCCTCTTTATTTGCAGTTCTCCACACAGAATGTGTCAGAAAGCAAGTAAAGACTTCAACTGCTTTCTCCTTCACTACAGTACAAGTGCCCCAAAATCATATAACCAAATGTCTGAACAGAGGAAATGTTATCTTTCCTACCAAAAACCCCATGACTCAGTTTACCCAAAGCAAATAAGACTGAGAGCTGTACCTCCAAACCCTGGGGGGAGAGAGGGAGGAGCAGCTCCAGGCCTTGGAGTGAAGGCCCCTCTGTTGTCTCTGGAAGATACCCAGGTGGAGCAGGGAGAAGTGTGAAGAAAAGTGGGCAGGGGAAAAATAGTGTTGTTCTAAAGTCTGTCTTTGTTTCTTACAACTCAGAGCTATTTAAAATGCCAATACAACTTCCCACAGTCAAATCTGTTTTGCCTGATAGTAATAAGGGATTCCTCCCTCTATTTAAAGCCACAGTCTTCCATGGCAAGGTCTCTCCCAGTAAGGGAGTGAGAGAGCAGCTGGGAGAGCATCTGGTGGCCAGGCAGTTACCCACCTACCACAGCAGAATATTCAGACTCAGGTCTTCATTATAGTCCAAAATATTTATTTTCTTTCCTCCCGAACCAGAGGACAGAAGAAAGATATTCTGATTTATCATCATGTCTTGGACATAGCTAGGAATCCTAAAATTCAAGACTTCTGGTCCATATACAGGTAAAAACAAGTAATCCCTCTCCTATTTCTTTTGACTTTGCAGCTAATCCCCTTTCTCACAAATATCCAGATACTGCATATTAATATGACATTAATATGTTTAGCTCTATATATGCAAATTAGACAAAATATTATTGATACAAAAGCAAGTTTGTTAAGCAAACCTACTAAGTTAAGAGGCTTTAATTTCCAGAAAAAGACCATGCCTGATATAGGTGGGTTAACTTTAACAGAAGCAGCAGTGAGAACATACTTGTGGTAGAGCAATGTGAACAACTTCAGTTGAAACCAAGCCAAAATACTAACTCTACCAGAAAACATCCCTTTCTTTCTTTTTAATAAAAATAAAGCTTCAAGATTAATTTGTAAAAATTATTTTTCAAATAAAATTTTAATAAGGAGCCAGTGCAAAAGAGCTTGCAAGTCAATTTAAAATATTTTTTCTACTATACACATGAATGAGGCTATATATGACTAAAGTTAAGTAAATCAGATCATCTGCATTGCTCCGTGTGGGTGCAAGTGTGAAAATTTCGGCCTTGCAGGTAATTATCTTCTATTTCATCTTTGACTGTATTCACATTGCATTTAGTTTTCCAAATGGAAATGGAAACTCTAAATGCACAATTAGCTATAAAGTGCAAAGACCAGAAAAAGAGAGAAATTGCTCAAACCAGTATTGTCAAGGGCTTTTCTGGAGTGTGGGTTCACCACATTTCTACAATAAAATGCTAAGCCTTCCACTAGAAATGTAGATGCTGGTCAATAAAGACTCCTTTTCTGAAGTATCCCTTATGGATGCACACGTTAGTCTTCAAATCATTATCTTAAAACCAGTGACTTGACATCAGACAAACAAGTTTTATCTACAGAAGAAGAGGATTAAAGATTGGGTGGTACTTGGAAAAGGTTGAGAACAAATTGCAGCATCAAACTAAAGATTATTTTAAAAAGTGCTGAAACAGAAATCTGCAGAAAATTCTTACAGAAACATTTAAATTGCTGATGAATAGTGGAGAAAATAATAATGCAGCACCTATTTTTAAATAATGCTGCTAAAAAGAATCTAAAATTTACAGCCTGGTGAGATTTGTCCCATTACTGAGTAAACTGATAGAGAATCTAATTAAAGATAGGATGGCAGAACAGTTGGATAAATATTACTTGATAGACTCAAGCCAGCATGGCTCCTGTAAGAGGAAAAAGGGTTGAGGAGAAAGCAATCTTACTCCCTTAATCTAGTAGAGGTACTTTTTTGCAAGCACACACAAAATAGGGGAAAGGGAGTAGATGAAGATTGACTTAATTAACTTCAGTTTTCAAAAATAATCTAATTATATTAGATTAATTCCTTTCCTAAAGGAATAATCAATACTTTGTAATTACACATAAGGATATCAATTATTTAGCTTTATGTCACCAGCTGTGTACTAGGTAGTTTTCTAAGGGGCAAATATCTTGATTTAGAAACTAATTAAGCAATCGGAAATAAAGTTTAAAAGTTATTCCTCAAAACAACCACAGCTATTTTTAAATAGAAAAATCTCATGGGTCTATGCAGTCAATGATTTTGAAACGGAAATAGCTATCAAATGGATGACATTTCCCCAGTGACACCACAGTGCTTCTGTTACAAAACAAGCAAGATGATAGCACATAAAATGTAACTTGAGTATTACAACTTGTGAAGTTGTTCCCAGTGAAAGAGCATAAGAAACATCCAGAATCATTCTTGAATTTCTCAGTGATTTTTCTTCTCTTTTTGTTAACATGAATCTTGGACTTCACCATAGACAAGTTGATGAGTTGGGTTGTCAGATATTAAGAATGAGAATGGAATGCTTAAGTACATTGGGTACATGCAATTATAAGCAAAAATGTCAAAATAATGGTCTGATATCTTCAAAATCCTAAATCAAATTTAAGATGACCACTCCTATTGAACATATAAAAACTAGGCATTCAGAGAAATGAAAGTTTAGCAGGCTCCATCTTGATACTTCTTCTGTTTACAGATACTGCTATGAAGCAGAAACAAAAGTATTCTTCCAAAACTTATAGAGAGATTGGTGAAAGAAAACAACGGAGAAAAAGGCTCAAATAACCTGGAGGTGTTTCTACTGTCAATCAAACAGTCCGGGTATCAGAGTAATTTCACCCCTCTACACCCACCAAGGAAAGCAGCAGAGTAATTAGTTTCTGGGGGTAGTGAGGAAGCAGGAAGGGTAATGCTTCAAAGCATCAAATCACAAGACTAATCAAATTTGGAGAAATCATCAGCTAACAAGTAGAAACTTCAGGTAGTGTTGGGCAGCATATTCTTACAGACAGATAATCAGGGGGAGCCACAAACGCATTCAACAAGTAAGAACTCCCTGTGTCTCCCACCAAACACAGATGGCACCTTGCAAACAGTTTTGGCAGCGCAGAGCAGCCCTGAGGGCCAGGCTTGGCTCTGGTACCTGCTGCTTCTCAATCACTGGGTGCAGGCGCCTTTGCAGTGCTCTTGGACACGCACGCTTTGCACAGCACTCACTGGGACGCCGCCCTCCTTTCAGAGCTCCGCAGGATCCACTTTCACAATTCATAAATTGTCACTCACAAAGACCTCAGCAAGTTACAGGAGCTCTTCCTCAAACCCCTTCCCTGTTCTGGTCCAGGCAGTCACAGGGATCTTAAGCAAGGTGGAATCTGTTCCTAGGTCCCAGAGGCTTCATGTGTCTGGATACCTTTGGGATCAAAGGGCACTGCTGGGGAAGGTCTGCTTATTCTCCTTTTCAGTTACTTCAGGTTTCTAGTATTTCAAGATTCACAGCTATCCTCCTTTTCCCCTTTTGTTATTTTTTATTTTTAATTTAAGTGAAGGTCTCTGATTGAGGGTGATAGATGCTCAAGCAACCTGGAAAGCCAGAAGAGCATGAGCCCCTAACAGACACATAGGGATGAGCAAGAAAACCCAAGAGAAAGGAGCTGGCATATCTAGCTCCCAAGAAGGCCTTGATATACAAGGCACATCAGAATCATGATGAAATGAAGACAAAAATATCCAGGATAAATAATTTGCCAGGGAAGTTAAACTAGCCTATTCTGGAAGTGCTACTCTATGTTCAAACAAACTTAGAACTGAATTAAGATTAAACAAGCTATCTGTGCCAACAATTAGCGCTAAGAACATGCATAAAAATTCAATACCAAAATAGAATAATTACAGAGTTGGCTCTTCATTAGCAATTGCCTGAAGCTTGTCAGGGATTTCCCAGATATCCACAGATCTACTTTTCCCTGCATATTTCTGCCTCTAGGCAAAGCATATTGGCTTCTTGGATGCCTTCAGCAAGTACTGGAGGTTTTTAGGCCTGTGTTTTCAGTTACCCTACCTGCTTACCTCATTCAGAATTCATGTGGTGGGTTTTTTTGTTTTGTTTTGTTTTTTTTGGACGCACTCTTGTTCTCCCCTTACCCCCATTCCCCTCCCCGCCCCCTTTATCTTCTGCAGTAAAAGTTTCTTCATATTCTGTAATTTCAGAGGGAATTTTCATTTTCTTGACAGAGTAGGATGTATCCAATCTGACTAAGGAATCCAGCAGCTATACCGAAGAATTTTGTGTATATGTGTGTGTGTGCTCGAGGAGACAGACCTGGGAACATACCATTCTGAGACATGTTAACCTACATATTCTGGACCCTTTAAAGTAGAGTTAGTGTGTTCACCTTGCTGTTTCACCCTCTTGAACAACTTATGAGTTTGTCTAATCCTTGTGGGCAGTAACATTTTGTTTTTCCATGCTGATTGCTGAAAAGAAAGTCCCCACTGTTTAATTGCATTTTGTGTGCTAAATACATATTTCTGTTTGTTCTTTATCTCCTGTTTTATTATTTTTTTATGTCGTTCATTCTGCATCATGAGACACGAAAAATGAGTATAAAATGACTAGCTCATGGTCATTCATCATTTTAGAAGCCATTAGCCAATTTGTTTCTTCCTCAAGTTAAAGATTTAGTTACTTAATCTTTCCTTATATTGAAGTAATTAAAAAAAATCTGATTATCCTGGCTGTTGCTATCAATAGCTAGGGGATCAAAGGATGAGCTTTAGTGGCAAACATCAGCTTCTTACCTCTTTTGCTCACCGGAGGGAGAAAAGCAGATTTAAACTCCAGTTAGACAAAATCTGACATTCTCAACCAAACACTTAGCTCAAATTAGCTAACTTCAGTTCATAGCAAATTATTTTGCCATACAGATATCTTCCTGGAAACAAAATATTCTGTTGCTTCAAAAACCTTTAAAAGAGAGATCTCTTTAAAGGGTCACAGTAGTATTTTTTTATTTAAACAGATGAGAATATTGTATTTCCCAAAACCTAATTTTTAAACATAATACTGTGTAAACCCACTTGAACTATACCAATCAGGCTTCATTACATAAACAGTACAACTTCAAATAATCTACAGCTTATCTACTAACTTCCAAATGGAAGCTCCAATTAGAAACAAGATGTATGAAAACACTAATGAAAGATGAACTGAATTGACATATACCACAAGAAACCTCAGCTGAGCTTAAATCATCTACTACAAGAGTAGTCAGCTCTCATATTTTCCACTCTTTTCTCAATTTCATATTAAAAAAAATTGAGAAAGTTTACTTCAGTGTGTGAAACTAGATTTTTCTTTTTCTTAAAAAAGCTCACTGATTTGTCTGGAAATATATGTATAATTTAGTAGCATTTGTATATTTTTTATAAACTAGTGAACTGATTTCATTTTAATGATTCAAATCTTCTGCAGTATCAGACCATAATACACTCCTAACCATCAGCACACTGTGTTGTTTTCTTAATATTGAAATTTGAATTTTTTAAACAGAGTAGTTAATCCTGCATTTCCACAGGCCTGTTACTCTACTGTTTCTATACAACACTAAGTGACTGGGGTTAGGTGCCCTCAGGTCCTCTGAGAGCATAAAATCCCAAGAAACATTTACTGCAGAAGACAAACTGTGGAGATGAATAAAGACAGAAGCACATGTCAGAAGTTTACAAAACTCTGCAGGAGGTAACTAGACAGAGGAACTAAAAAGAAGAGGCTTGAAAGCCTCCAGCAGTTACTGAAGGCACCCAAGAACAATGCCTTAAGATCCCCCACAGCCTGAAGAGTGGTATTCAACTCTCTTTCCTGTCTACCTTCAAAATATGAAGTTGCTTCACTTTTTTAAATTTAATTTTTTAATCATTTTGGGGGGATAAAAAAAGTATGTCTTCATAAGGAGAGTGAAGTCTAATCTCCACCCCCAAAACAAATCCATAATATTACAGCACTAACTGGACAGGAGCAAGATGGATGGGTCAGAGCCTTCTCTTAGGCTGCACATCCCACTTTGATAGAAGTGTGGAGAATACCTGTTGTTAACATGACAGTCATTGCTCAGTTAGCCTCAAAGGTTCCTACAAGGTTGGCAGCTTCACCCATTCTGCTGATTAAATAAAATCAGAGAGAACTGATTTCTTACATCTCACATTGCTGTACTTGGCCTCCACTCATCCTGAGCAGGGTAAATAAGCATATTAAAAAAAAAAAAATCAATACATTCTAGACATTCTTCAAAATTGTTCATATTCATGTTAATGGATCAGAAGCTCTATAAAATTTGTTTGATGGAGTGCTTATCACTTATATATGCAACCAGTTAAAGACCTCATTGAATGGAAGGAAAATTCAAGTGTTTTTAATGGGGCTTCAGAATCTGTAGAAAGGATGTCTGCTGTACTCCCTGGAATGGAATACAGAAGACTGAATGCAGTCATTCAGCAGCAACAATAATGAAAGGCCTGTAGCTGTAGCAGCATCATATTCTGATTATGCAATATCACACAGTACAACAGTAATTAAGGATGCAGCTGATCTAACTACATGCTAGGACAGTGAAACTGTATAAGCATCAGCACGATCTAAAAACCTCTTATTTTGGAAGTGTTACAAATCTATCACAGCATGCTACATATCAAAACCATCCCAAAAAATTTGATTACAGGTGAAATGTGGAAAAAAATTAATTGCTCCCCCAACTCTTGCATTTCTCTAGACTACATTAACTAAAAAAATATTCTAATCATTTGAAAGACTTAAGCACAACTATAACAACTGATACTGCCTTCTAAGGCTGTGGTGTTATAGAAAAGCTGAAACAGAGAACAAAAACTTTAAACTCCTGAATTCTTTAGAAATATAAGCCAACCACTGTGTATTTCAGCTCTGACAAGAAATTATGTATTGTCTAAGCTTTAATATTACAGGAAGCTGGAAGTGCAGCAGATTAATGCTGGAGCATGTATTGGAATTGCACTACAAGGTGCTCAGGAGAAGCTCTTAATGGCTCTCCCTCTGAATGAGTCAGGTCTTGAACATCAAAGTCAATCAGCAGGAAATGCCACAAAGCCCGTGGAAAATGAAGATTGATAGAAGTTGTCTAAAATGTAGGTTAGCCAGCTAGGTGACTAGATTAATTAATAATTAATGACTCACTACATATGTCTGCTTCCCTCTGCATTTGCAAAATATTTGGAAGTATGACTTGCTCCTGTTGAAAACAGTATTTCTAGATTCAACAAAACACAATAAAACCTGTACTTATTCCCTGGACTTTTTTCTTTAACACAGAAATAGTGGGGGTGTTGGTTAATCAGATGAAAATTTAAGATAGCTAATGAAATTATGTCTCTTCTTCCTAATTACTCCTTTATAATGACTCTTTTATAGTTATTAATCAACAGGGATGACATCCAGCAAAGCTTTAACAAAACACTTATCTGTTTATGAACAATTCTAAAGCATGATTCTTATCACATGCTAATTTAGCTGTCTGTATCAAAGTTCAGCTGACTGTATAATTGGATCAGACACTCCAAGAATAACATAAATTCAGTAACAAAACTAAGATGTAGCAGAAGAGCTTAAAAAATTATTTGGCACAAGCAAAGAAATTCTGGTGCTGCTATACTGCTAATTATCCATCATTACCCAGAAAATGTTACGTCCGAAATACAAAGGAAAAAAAGATTGAGGAGGCATGGGATAAAGAAAAAAACCCACAAGAATGGGAAAAAACCCGGTTTGATAATATCTGCCTAAAAAATTGTTTAGAATCAAAGAAAGCAATCATTTTAGATCGTTTTTAGTAGTTAAACCACCACTTCGCTCTCAGGACCTTCTCTGTTGACAAGCAGCAGACCAAGAAGGGCACCTTTCTGAGTTGGCTTCCTTATGTCCTCTTCCATAAAGTTGTCATTCAGGTCTTTTAAGAATCTTCTGGCCCAGGTTGCACCAGCTCTGTGATGCTCCCAGATCATTTCTGGCAAGTTGAAATCCCCCGCAAAGGCAATCGCCTGGAAAGCATACCTTAGTTCCTCATAGGATAATTCATCAGTGTCCTTGTTCTGCCTAGAAATTCTATAGCAGACTCCCACAAAGATATCCACATTATTTGTTTGTCCCTTGATTCTTACCTAGAGACTCTCAACTGTGCCATTGCCAGCAGAGAGCTCCCTATACTCTAACCCTTCTATTCCATATGATGCCACCCCTCCGCCACTTCCGCCCTGTCTCTCCTAAACAGCCTGTAACCATCCAACAGGGCACTCATCCCCACATGTTTCACTTATACCAGTGATGTCAAATCTTGGACTGGCCAAAGCCTCAAGCTTCCTCTTGCTGTGTGCATTAGTATACAAACATTTCAGGTGTGGTACCTTGTTTGTAGCCAACAACTCCTGAAACATATTGAGGGATCTCATTGGTACTCATTTCCTCAAGTTTTGGCAAACCACCCATTGCTCATCACTGACCACTCTGGTTTGTCCCTTTTCCCCACTCCAAGCTAGTTTAAAGCTCTGTCAATGAGCTCTGCTAGAACTCTTTTTACCTAAGGAGAAGGACATATCTGGTCAGGTGTTAGTAGACCAGGCATTGAGTAAAAAATCCTGTGGTCAGGAAACAAAACTTTTTTGTTGACATCAACCTTGCAGCCACAGATTGCCTACTCATATTATTTGCTGTTACTGAAGGAAATGAGGAAATCACAACCCATGCTCCTGATACCTCTACCAATTCTCCCAAGGCCCTGAAGTCTCTTTTGATTGCTTTTGGACTTTGTTATTTCAATGCTGCCGGCTTGAACAGCCAATGACAGATAGTAACCAGAGGGCCTTTCTAGAGACTAGAGAGTTTTCCAGTGATGTCCCTTATCCCTGCCCCTGGGAGACAGCAGATTTCCCTGTGAGTTGAGTTCAGCCTGCACATCAGGCCCTCCATTCCCCTTAGAAGGGAGTCTGCTAATACAACTACCCTTCTTCCTCATGTAGCAAGACCTTCTTACACTTCAAGACTAGGCTGTCATTAATTAATTGTATTTAACACACTTGTGAGAGGGCCTGTTCTCTTCTAGTAACATTCCAGATTGATATAGTTTGGCAAAAATACCAGGAACAGAAACTGGACTGTGTTCTGTCCATAACTGTAAAACATGAATTATCAATTAAAGTAACAAATTAGTTAAAAAGAATTGCACATGATACGTGTATTTATGAACTCAGCAATTTTAGCAATAAGAGAATAAAATAGAAGAAAATGGTAACATGGACACATTTTTGTTCATCAGTTGACATTAGATAATAAAATTTAGAATACAGCACATCTATATTCTATTTATATTACAATTTTCAATATTATTTAACACCAAGAAGAGCAAAAACAAAATCTCAAAATATTACTGAGTTTTGGTATATTGTTGCAGGAACTGAAGGCACAAAGACGCATGAGAAAAAAACAAACATGAAAGAACTTTAAAAGAATCCCTAATGCATTTCTCACTCAGCATGCTTAAGTTTTAGAACATCAGTTTCTTTTTGTGAGCCACAGTGAAGGCTCAAACCAGGCATACAACAGAAGCCTGAGTTTTCAGAAGGGACTAAAATTTTTTCCAGAGTATCCACTAGGCTAACATAAAAACATTTCCCAGAACTAAGTCAAAAAAGCCCAAGAAATTAAGTGAATACTTCACGAATGCAAGAAGCTATTCACAGATATATTTATAGATACATACATACATGCTTGCATTTCAAAATATCGTCCTGTTAATTCTGCCAAACTATTAATGTTATACAGCTCTTTTTTCTTTTTTTAGTAAAGCTTTAGTCACCAAACTACTTCAGCATATATTTACTGTTGAGAGCAATAAAATTTAATCAAACACTTAAAGTATCTGGTTGAATTATCATTCATGACAGGAAATTCATAGAGGCTCTTTAGAAGTACAGATTTCTGAGTCCTACACTTACATCTTAGGGTTTTGATGATTATTTTAGTGCAATAAAATTTTGGGGGTTGTTTGCTTTTTATGCAGTGTTTTCTAAACCATCAAACAACTAATGCACAAAACAGTAACATCCTTTAGGACTGATGCTCTGTGTGGTGTTCAGTTTGTGTGAAAAAAATAAGGCTGAACAGATCTAAAGTCTATACTGCTGCATTCAGTAGCGCTACTTCTAAAAACAAGAAATATAAGCCTTTGAAATATCATATCTATGAAAATTGTAGTAATTATCCTAGGCCCACACCTATAACTTTTTCTCCATTTTTAAATATGTAAGAATTACATAAAAGCAGAGAAGAGAACTTGTGGCTAGTAGGGATATATCTAAATAGAATTCATGCCACAAACACAACAACCAGCTCCTATAAACTAACCACAGGGCCTTGTAAATATTCTTTGCTTACAGGTTTCAACCAAAAGCTTGAAGAACCAAATTCTCAAAAATGTCTTCTTATGCTCCCCACAAGCACACCAAACAAAACCAACACCAATCACACTGCTCAGTAATACCATTTTGGTTGTTCCAAGTTAATGCTCCAAGAGGAAACTCTTCAACAAAACCACAGTCACACAGAAACCAAGAGATCCCAAATTCCCCTACCAGCCCAACTGCTCCACAACACAAGATTTTAGAAACTATTACACAGAACTTGCTTTAACCACAACTTACCATAACACCATCCCACAACACACAGAATATCCCAGGAGCACCCATAAATACCTTCATCACATTTAAACCCACCCAAACCAGCTGCCTGCCCCTTGCTCATACAGTAGCACCTTTCCCATTGCTCCCAGGTTTTTCCCCCGTGCAGGTTAATGAAGAGACAAGAGCTAATTGCTTTCCTCTTATCTGTCGCATAAGGTGATGCTTTAACTCACTAGACTCGGTAGTCAAATTTTCAGCTATGCTTACTCCACCTAGTTTTCAGTAAAAAGATGGTATTCAAGAAGGAGTTTCACTTTAAATTATCTCTGGGACCATAACAGTATTCCCATATTCTCTGTGATGCTGTCTATTTATATGAATGTTCATTAAGATTAAAAAAACAGTGAGAAAACTTTTGGAAAGCCAAAAAAAGCTTTTTTGCATGGAGGAAATGAAGCAACATTAAGAACAAAAAATTGTTTAAAAGGAAAAACTCAATTGTTTTGATTAGACTGGAGACTATACTAAAGAAAACTGACTTTTGGTGAACTCCAAATCAGAATTTATTTCGGCTACATAAAGAAAAGAAGTTTTTGCAGTAAGATGGAAGTCAAGTATAGAGAGTGTGAAAATATAGATACAAAAATATAGATAAGAGGGTGTGAAAATATAAAGTTGGTATGTCAACACCTGTTAAAAATAGTTCCTTTTCAATCGCCCAAAGAAAATAAAAAACAGATTTAACTTAAATAAATATTATGGAATGTCACTTTGTTCTATGTACGAATGCACTCATAGTATATAACAAAATACAATATTCAATGCTTACTAAGGGTTATAGCTATACTACACATATAATGAATACATTGAGTAAAATGGCATAACAGAGGTATGAAGTACAGTCTTTCACTCAAGATCACCGTGCATCTTGCCACAGGTATTGTGTCTGATTTGAGGATGTAATACCTTCCACTGTTAAAATAGACTTTGACTCTTTGATTCTTCTAATAAGATCAGTTACCTTATTAAAACCCTAGTATACATATATATATGTGTTTGTGTGTGTGTGTGTAGAAAAATATCTATTTTAAACACAGTCATATATTACAGTGAAGATCTATCAAGGCTGCTTCACCTAAATTTACTCCACTTAGTATCTCTTACTTTATTTGTGGCTATTAAAGGGGATGAACCAAGAGTATCAATCAAGAAACAAAGAGTTTTCTTGTTCTGGGGTTGTGGGGTTTTTGTTGTTGTTGTTGTTGTTTGTTTTTGTTTGTTTGTGGGTTTTTTGTTTTTGTTTTGTTTTGTTTTTTGGGTTTTTTGGTTAGTTTTTTTGTGTGTGTGTGGGGGTTTTTTTCTGGAATAGGGCCCATTTTCTTCTCAGTACCTTGAACAGAGCTATGTAACAGTGTTGATAAGACAGGGATGATTTTATCATTGCTGAGCAGGGCCTGCACAGAGTCAACCCCTTTTCTGCTCTTCACAGCATCTCACCAGTAAGAAGGCCAGGGTTGCAAGAAAAGTTCTGAGGGGACACATCAGGGGACAGCTGACTCCAACTGACCAAAAGGATATTCCATACCTTATGTCATGTGCAGTAGATACAGTGGGGGGGAAAAGGAGGAAGCGGGAGAACATTTGGAGTGATGGTGTTTGTCTTCCCAAGTCACTGCTACATGTGATGGGGCCCTGTTCTCCTGACAATGGCTGAACACTGCCTGCCCACGGGAAGCAGTGAATTAGATCCTGGTTTTGCTTTGCCTGTGTGTCAGCTTTGGGTTTTTGTTTTGAACTGCCTTTATATCGACCCAGGAGTTCTTCTACTTTTAATCCCCTGATTCACTGCCTCCTCCCACTGAGGGGAGTGAGCAAATGGCTGGATCCTGGTTTTGCTTTGCCTGTGTGTCAGCTTTGGGTTTTTCTTTTGAACTGCCTTTATATCGACCCAGGAGTTCTTCTACTTTTAATCCCCTGATTCACTGCCTCCTCCCACTGAGGGGAGTGAGCAAATGGCTGTGTGTGGCTTAGCTGGCATTAAACCATGACAATTTGGAACTTATGGCAGAGCTCTTGACAGTTTGGGTTTCCACCCCCATATCAACAAAAAATATAGTTATTTTCTAAAGAACAATACACTTATTAGGTATAATCCTAATCAATGCCAATTAAGATATTTTTAGCATCTGACTATTTAGTCCATGCATGTTTTCTGGCCCTGTGAACTCCCATGAGGCTCACAGTTCTTGTCGATCAAGTGTTTCTTCTTGCTCTAGAACCACCTTAGAAAGTGTATTATGTAGTCCCATATTGTAGCACATCTGATCTTCAAGTAAATTGGCACCATAAGCAGTCCAATGTTAATGTTCCAATTCATGATAACTCTCTCAAGGTGATACCTTTCCAGATACAGAAGAAGATACGTCAGCTGTTCTTCAAATAGCTAAAAATACCTTCTGTCTACACTCCATCTTCATAAGGGCTTTTACAGTATGAGTGTGATTTTCGTATCTTATGCTATGCAAATATTCACTTCTGATTATCATCTCTCTTCTCTGCTCTGATGCAAAGGAACACCAAATAATTTTGGCTCCCAAGAAATAAAGTTGATCAAATAGATTGATTAGGTAATTGCAAGTCTGTAGAGCACCTTGCTCCTGGGTCTCAAAATTTACACTCCACAGGTAATTCTCCCTCAATAGGAAGTAAAGAGCATTTTACTCTGAGTAAAGTGAGTGACTTCACAATCAGAAGTGAGGAGAAAGGCTCTTTAGGGCCCTTGTCCACTTTGTGCACATTAGGTTCTGAAGTCATCATTAAGGCCCTGAGCACTTGTGCAGTTTGCAGTTTATGAGTGGTAAGTTCCACCAAACATGACGAGGAGTTTTATCTGACTTCTTTATGGCTAACAGGCTCACCAGTAATTTATCAAGGAAAATGTTTTGTTCTACTTGGAAAAAAAATTAAAAGTATATTAAATTTAGACATTGTACCTTAAAAATGGGTGTCATCATATTCTCTGTAATATAAATGAAAGAATGTCACAACTAATATAGTAAGAAAATGCAACAAAGGAATTTTAGTTAAGTGTTATAATTTGCAAATAGATGACCATATCAAAGTCAGTGAGAAAAAAAATTAATAGCTCTAAACCGAGTCATATTTTTCTTGCTGTTGACCTTGATTAACTGTTTACCTGGTGTTGTGGTGGTTGAACCTCTTATTAGGATGCTTAGTACTAATTAAAATTTTAAAAGATCTCTCTGCTTCACATGCTTGTGTCTATCTTGGGGCCCCTAAAAGCTGTTTTCTCTTTTCAGTGGAGAAAATGTTTAAATGAATGACAATTCCCAATATCTGTAACAGTTCAGGCAGCAAGTCTATTCTCATATCAACACCTTGAAGAGAAATCAGTGTCTTTGGTGTAATTCTAAAAGTTTAAAAGGATGAAAATGCTGGAAGGTTTCAGAAGATGCTTTTCACCTGAGTAGAGAAGAATTCAAACCAAAGGGCTAGTAAACATGAGAAGTTTAAAAAGTTTGTGTCTAAAAGTTAAATAAACCAATGTCTGTGTGAATATCTTGAAAAATTTTTGTCTTTTAAAATTTTTAATATAAATTTTGATTTCTAACTATTGTGATTCTTTGGAAGTGTTTTTGCAAAGTATTTTGAAGCATTGTGCTTGTGATAGTAAAGTAGGACTTTTTTATATCTTGAAGTTGCAGCTCCTGATCCTGGAACTTGAGGTAGTCAGTGGAAAGTAGATCAATATTTTATGACCTAGTATCATGCTTACACCTGTTTCATAAGCAGATTTCATTAGAATCATCTGATGGTCTTAAGGTTTTTGTTGTGCAAAAAAAAAAAAAAAAGAAACCTCAACCTGCAAATGTGAGAATCATCCTATTTTTAAGTTAAAAAACAGTAATAAAAAAATATGTCATTATTTGGTTTTCAGCAGATGAAAAGTGAGCATCAAAAGAAGTTCTTTATTTTCTTTTTTGGTAAGCTTTCTAAACTTATTTTTTCATCTCATATTTTTACCAGTGATCTTAAATCTGGAATAAATAATGATGAGAATGTAAAAGTAGAGGAGTTATTTTTGCAGTTTCACCTGCAATTTACAGAATGTACTCTCTAGCAAAAATGAAACTTGAATTGAATTTCTAAAGAACTACTTCAGAAATCTACAGAAACATTTTTATGGGCCTGCAGATGCAGTGCTGAAAAATGGGACGGCATATTGTTCAGACTGGACGCTAATTAGTATAGTCTATAGGAGACAGAGAAAAGGATGGAAGATGTTTGAAAGAAAGAGTGCTTTGGTGTTCCATAAACCTGGAAATATCTTTTAGGTTATGCTATTAAACTAATGAGACCAGAATCCTCTGTCTTTGCTTTGAGGGCAGAGTAGAAAGTGAGTACAAGGGTTTTCCTACTCAGTTTTGCCTGTTTGTCTTAAAACAGGGCAAGTGTGCAATAAGCTATAAAACTCAACCTGTAGACTCCAAAACAGTTGGCTGAGGTAGAAAGCCTGATAAGATCAATCGCTTTGGAATCAAGACTCAGAGTCCTAGGAGCTGTAATTGATTTTTTAAACTTTCTACCACTCCCCTGAACAGAAGTGTATAGATTCTTGAAAAGAAATTCTATTTGTGATGGGGATTTGAGATTCAATGTTAAGATATATTAAATTTCAGGGACAGCAAAAATCATCTTTTCTCATAAAGGCTTTTTGTAGCTAAAATGAAATGGAAGTCTACAAAACAATTCTTTGATACCAAAAAGGATTTTTCATCTACAGGAAGAATTAAGCCTGAGTTAAATAGATATTTTTGCTACATAACAACCTGAAATTATTAATTTTTTAAAATTTATTTTCTCATTCCCAAATAGAGTGAAATAAATCAGAATGATCATTCTTGTAGAATGAGAGTAGGGGAACACATCTACCTTGGCTTTTTCTATGCTGTTCTACCTTGACTCTCTGTCTAGAAACTGGCCCAAATTTTTGCCAGGGTATTCAGGGAAGCAGATGTATTCCTCTGCCAAGACAGCAAATCTGACTCTTGTTACTAAAGACTGTCTCTGTTGTCATTTCTGGTCCCATCTGAGGCAAAGGTGGCAGTCATGGAACGACTATGCGAGATTACTTATCTGGATTCTGTAATGTTTACTCTTATTGCCTTTGCTCCACCCCAGGACCCAGAAACTTAATTTTTTTTCTGATCATGCAAAGGAACTGAATGTGTGATTAAAATGGCAAGGCAGGATACCATACTTGTGACTAAAGGTACAGTAGTACATATCTCGTAGCTAAGTATCTTAATCCTCACATTATAAAAGTCATGTTGACCCTCTTTCCTTGCAATCCAGCATCTTTGTTTTTCCCATTCCTCCTTTCTCCCCCAAGCTTCACAATCAAACAAGCACAGAGTACAGAAAATTAATACATTGCAACAGGTCATTCCTGGAACACCTCTAGTTATCAGATATTGAGGAGTTTTTAAGTTTCTAGCAACGAATTTTTGACAATAGCATTGATCAGAGCTGCACTCAATATTTCAAAGCCACCATGTGGAGGAAATAATTCATTTTATTTCCTTAGAATGTCAACATGTGGACTTAAAATGTCTTTAAGCACAGACTTTGTGACTTGAAAAGTTTTAAAGTGTTGCATGTCTGCAGAGAGGTACAAGAAATTAACAAAAAAACCACACAAAAATTTTTTGCTGTTACTGATTCTCAAGAAAATCTCCATGGTGTGGTGTGCAGTGGCTCTGTGCAAATGAATCAAATCCTTCCATACCCAGGTGTTTGGATATACATAAAAGTCCAGACACTGAGCTATGGTAAACTCCATCCAAATCAACATGATATGCTTAACCAAGGTAAATACTTAGGCACAGCACACCTTTCTTTCTTGCTTTATATATACTCTAAACCAGATGTCAGCATGTTCCAGAAATGACTATTGAAAAGAAGGCTGGAGTTTTCATAATCAGGCCTTATTTAAAGATAAAATGTGTTTCCTTGCTTACTCACTGCGGGAAAGTTTTAGCAAATAGAATAATAGGGTTTTTTTCCACAAAGCTCTACCTAGGAAAGTTCTGTGGACTTTTTGTTTCAATTTGGAGACTGTAATGAATTTTTTATTGTCTTTTTTTTTTAATTCCATGTAGATTTGTCTTGCTGATAACATGATCTATTGTTCTCAGAAGTATGGTGAGATTGCCATCCCTTAAATAGACAGCACTTATTGGAAATTAAACCTCTACTAATGTATTATAATTATTACTTCAGAGTAATTTGCTGCTCCAGCAGGGAGTCAGATCTAATCTGATGGTAACATTTTTTCTGTGGAGCTGTTAATATTTTCTTTATACTGAATATCCACGTAATGGATCTAGCCAGAGGCTGATTAATGATCTTGGTGCTGGAACAGTGATTTGTAGCTAAATCAGCCCTCACTGAAAGAGATTCAGTGTTACTTCAGTCAATACTGTTAAATAAGTGTAAACGGTGACTTTGGTTCGTGCAAATGTAATCTAGTAAGGTGAGAGAGAGGCAATAAACTGAAATAAACAAGAGAACTTCCACCATTCATGCATTTCCTTTGAACGTGGAAAAAAAATATCACAAAACCAAACAACTTCACCTCAACATCCCAATGTTCACTGCACAAAAAATCAAAACCTGCAGTACTGCTTTACTGAATTGTCATTTCCTGAACAATGTAAAAAGGAAATTGAGCAGTATGAATAATAAAAACTAATATTTCATCTTCCTTTATCATCAGGAAGCTGAAGATTTAGGAATTAATATCTCCTCCCCTTTTCTTTGAAAATTCTCCATGTTTCAGAATACAAATATTTATAATAATACATTATTATTTGAATTATATACAGGGTAGATCTCATGTATATAAATATAAATATATGAAAAAAATGATCATCACTTTCCACTACAAGTTTTTGAAGAGATTGTTTTCATTTATAGTTCTATATGTCTGATTGGAATAGGGCTTCTTGAAATTTTTTTTGAGAAAATAAAAATATAACAATAATTTCAAAGCTTGAAATATGTTATAATGTTGGATTAGTTACTGCCTGTAATAAATTTTGTGTTAATATTTTGTGCTCTGAATTAAAATGAAAAGTTGCATTTTACTTGGAGTAATATTACTTTCTTAGGAAACACAAATATTTCAGATTGTGATTTTGGATTATAAATTTGTTTTCCAGGTCTATTCATTTTCAACCTATTTGTTCTTCTTGAGAAAGCAGACGAAGAATGAGAAAGAAAGGTGAAATGGGGCTCCCTTCCACAGTTTCCTAGCTTCCCTGTGTTTGAAAGCAATAAATGTATATAGAAAATATTAATTTCACACAATGCTAAAGAAAACTGAAAATATTCTGAACAGAAATGTTTTCAATTTGTTTTTAAAATATACATTTATATATTTTTTTTCCCATTCTTCCTTTTATCCTGCAGGAATTTTTTCTGAACATCACTTAAGGGTGTTTCCTTATAGACTGGTATTACCATAACAAGAGAGATAACAGGAGATAAGATCTGAGTCCATCAGGGCAGACAGCACAGCAACAGATAAAATCTCAATCTAAATTTGATGAAAACTCCAACTGACCTCTCCGAGGAAAAGCTCCCTGCATTTTTCCCTGTTTTATTTTTTCTGCTCATGCTTAAGTACCAGGGAGCCCCTGCCAAATCCCAGGGCAGTGGGAAGCCCAAACCTGCTGAGCCAGGAAGTCACCTGCCCCTCTGTCCAATTCCCTGTTTTGACTACTTCTCCCTTCACACCCAATCCATCACCTCAGCTTCCAGTCTGGCCTACAGCTACTATACAGTGCTTCTGAACATTTCTCGACCAAGTGAGCCTATTTTAAAATATTATATCAAATTTTCCCAAATCCTCCTCTCAAAAAACTCCCTTTTCCTACTATCCCAAATCCTCCTCTCAAACAACAACAGCAGCTCTTGGGAGCACCTCTGCAGTTCATTGATATGAAAAATTAATTTGGGTCATTTCAATTCCTGAGAAATTGCAGAAAACTCGAGGTTGTGTTAAGGCTGAGTATTGTTATAAATGAAAATCTTCAATTAGGCAGCTGAACCAAAGCACAGAGATACTGCTGCAATACTAAGGCTTTGTGGCAAGTCTCATTTGTAGTACAACCCACCTGTAAAATAATCAGGCTCAGATCCTGTAGCATTTGAGGGTCACTGATCATCACATAGTCAATAAATTTTTATATATAAATACTTTGCTGGGAAGAACAGTTTATGGGATCTTAGGAACAGATACTATCTGCCTTAGCAAACAGCTATATCTTCTTTGCTGAGACAACCTGTCTTACCTTAAAGTGTGGGTTTTGTACTTTAAATCCACTGTAAGCTACAGTTTTATTCTTAAAGACCTAAAGATAGGTGCAGTCCTTGGTTCTCTAAAGACTGATTCAGTTCTTGGCTCAAATTATGGATTTATTTTTAAGCTATTTGATAAGGACTTTTTTGGTTTTTGTTTGTTTGTTTGTTTGATTTTTTTTACTTAATCATATTTCTTAGAAACCTAAATAATTGGACGTTTGAAATCCAAACATATTGTAGCAAATCATTCAGCTTGTAAAACAACAAAATACTGTTACAGTAACACATAAATCTTCTAGTCCTTATCATGATAAATCATCTTTGCTAGTGAAATGACACTTTCTGTATATGGAAATGTCTTATATTTCCATATACAGAGACTTGCCAGACATATGTCTCAATCAGTGAATTTTTACCTATTATTGGGTGAATGTATGAATATATGTGAATATACATAAATTTGGTAGTTTTTAACTAGATGAACTAAGAAAAACCATAAATACAATTACCCGAGGAACAGAGAATTACAATTCCTTGGCAGAGGCAAATGGTTGGGAGATTTAGGACTCCTCTCAAAACAATGCCAATACATGACTTTCTGCTCTGTATATAGTGATATATGTGTGTGCATACATGTACATGTGTGGATGTGCATCTGCATGTTTAGTTTGGGGTGCATCAAACCCGGCATCACCAGCCGGGTGATTATTAAAGATGTGATTATCTCACTGTATTCAGCATTGGTGTGGCCCCACCTAAAGTATTGTGTGCAATTCTGGGCTCCCCAGTTTAAAAAGGGTGTGAAGATCTCTGAAAGTGCCTGCACAAGGCTAACAAAGCTGGTGAAAGAGCTGGAAGGAATGTCCTGTGAGAAGCTGCTGCAGACTTTGTGCTTGTCTAATTTGGAGAGAAGGAGGCTGAAGAGTGACCTCATGGCTCTTTACAGCTTCCTGAAGAGAGAAGGGGGAGAAGGAGATGCTCAGCCCTTCTATCCAGTAACAGGATGTGTGGAAAGCTGCTAGGGCAGGAGGACACACTTCTTTACCAAGATGGTGGCCCAGCATTGGAACAGGCTTCCTGGAGAGGTGCTGGATGCCCCATGACTGTGGGTGATTATGAGATATTTGGACAATGCCATTAATAACACTTTTGTTGACGTGGTCAGGCAGTTGTATGAGATGACTGCTGCAGGAGTCATGGCATCAGTCTTGTAAATATTCTGATTACAGTGGTCTCTGATTTACTTCTTGATAAATATACAAATATATTCCTGTATAACATGAGTAAATAAAATTAATGGTTGATCTTCCAAGAACAAACTGTGAACCTTCCATGTATAATACTAACCTGACTAATCATGATAGGGGTTTGTCTTCAGTGTGATTAAAAAGGTTTCAATATACATCATAATACTTATGTAAAGTTTCAATTTTTTTAACAATAATTACTAGCTAAGTAGAAATTAACTTAAACATAGATGAGAAAGTATAGGTATTATTGATATAATAAAAAGGGATACTATGATTTCAAGCAACATTTCAAAGAAGATAGAAACCCTATGAAAGAATACAATACAAATATTTTTCTGATAATATGGAATATTCCATTCTTATGAAATAATATTAGGAAAGAGCTGTAATTTATGGGAGTGAGATCATGAAGAAGAGTAAAGATAGGAAGGCATTACCATAAGTTTTTTACCAGTTTGTAACAATTTTCAGAAATAAAGAAGGCATCTCAGTAACTGGCTCTCAGTTGCATGGGAAAGCACTAGAATTAGCTCAGTGATGTTATTTCAGACAACTGATGAGAAGGCCTGAAGGACAAACAAATGAATCACAAAGTCCCCTATCATTCTTTTTTTTTTTTTACTTTACACTTTCCTACAGTGTTAAACATGTTGAAATATATATTTTTAAATTTACTTATTTGAAAAAAGTCTCTTACAAAACCAGTTGCAGAACATATTTTAATCTGGTTTACTTCTTTCCCTTCCACTATCTTTGGGACAAATTACTTTCAGCTTCATGCAGCCGACTATTGAATAGATTTTTTGGCATAGGACTAGAAAGGTGCTATGAAAGCTGAAGAATGTCAGTTTATCAGCTAACATCATCTCTTGACTTATCTGAAAAACCTCAAAGGAGCATGTGCCTTAAAGACTGTACCCTCCCCAGAGACTGACATGTCATGCTACAGGTTTTCTCTCTTTTTTTTTTTGTTTTGTTTTGGTTTTGTTTTTTTTTTTTATTTTTTTTTTTTTTTTTTGGGTTTTTTTTGTTTTTTTTTTGTTTTTTTTTTGTTTTTTTTTTTTTTATCCAGTGTTTCCATATGAATGCTCCATATGATCATGCATTAGCCCTTACTTCAGCAAAGGAAGGAACAAGGCTAGGAATTCCACCTCTATTCATCCTCCTTGGGAGTCATTGTTCCCAAAAAAATACTGAGAAGAGATCATTTCACAGCCTAGGCACACTAATGAGTTGCAAACGGTCTGACTTTTATGAGTTATTCTCAATATTAGTGTAGGGTCAGGCCCCCTGGCTTATATCTCCATAAACTCAAATTAACAAGATTAGTCCTAATACCTTACGTTAGCCCTGAATTGCTTCCCAGGTAATTGGTGAATTCAGTAATGGAAAGAGGTTAAGCTAGCATTGCACTTTGGAGGGAATATTACCACTGGGTAAACATTATAGAGAAACCCATCACTGACTGATATGTATTTGTATGACACTCCTTTCCACAAGAAACTGAAAAGCAGATTGCATTAAATTGTCAGGGAGAAAAGATTCAAGGTGACATAATGTAAATAGACTAAGTGCACACTCTTACCGGTTCGTTTAAAGCTAGACACAGATTTTGTAAATGTAGAGAAAGCAAGTTTCAGATAGAAAATAAGTTTTGACTGCTACATCAGGTGGCAATACTCCTTTGAAAAACGGAAGTATGACTGTGCTTATCCAGTAGCACAGTCTCAATACACATTTACTAAGATGAATATCTAGGCCAAGAGGCACTGGTTTTGACTTCTGCTTGCTTATATAAACAACATACAAAAATGCCTGATTATTTTGCTGCAGAATTTCAAAGCCTTCATTTCTAGTAATGAAATCAAGTTGACCAAAAGTATGAAGCAACAGGCATCAGCTCAATTATGCTAATTATTTAAAAAGTTTTGTGTTAGATATGAGAGAATGGAGGCATAGCAGATTATACATATGCAGATTATAGGTATCACTTCTGTAAATTTCCTTTTCCAGAAGTAAACTTTCTGCAGATTATGCTCCCTCAAGGATACTGTTTCAAGCATGTTGCACCACTCTTGGACAGATGGTTGTTGGTTCATAACCAAGGGGGAAAAACATCACAGGAATATCTGATATAGAAATGTTTTCGTCAGTAAAGAAAAACCTCTGGTTTTGTAGCCAGATATGCTCTCCCCATCCAGAAGGAGAGACAAGACAAAGAAAAACAAGATGTTAGCAAAGCAACAGTAATAATGACCTGTGGTGTCTGGCTAGTGATGGCTTCTGTTGTTTCTGGGTTTTTTTAATTTGCTATGCTGTTTCCCTTAAGAGAGAGTTGTGCATTCTGCTGGGGAAATATATGAGATGTGCATTGAAGTGAAAGATAATACAATGAATTCACTTGCAAAATAGTGATGTGGATATCAATGAGGTGTGAGCCCCTCAATCTCCACTTGTGAGAAAGAAGCTAAAATAGAGAGCAAAGGAAAAAGAAGTTTTGAATGTGGTTATTAGGAAGCTTTCTTTCAATGCTGTGACAATGGAGCAAGTCTCCTTTGTCCAATCCAAATACCAGTTTCCTAAATTTGTGTTAGATTTTCCCATGTTTAGGTCATTAAATGGATTTCTAATCAAACTGTGTAACTTTGTAAAGCCTCAAATAATTTTTGTAATAATAACAAATAATCCTAAACTACTTCAAAAATATTAAGACAGCAAAAAACAAATAATAAGAGCAGAACAGGTTGATTAACTTTTATTCTCTTTGCACACACTATGAAATTGTGAAATATAAATTTGTTTTTCACAAAGTCCCTGTCTCATCCAATGAATCCAATGAAGACTTGCTCCATATATGCCTTTTATTTCTTCAGAGTTTCATGGGGAAGTGAAACACTGATATCAACCTTTCTCTAATGTCATCTGGATTTAGGTTTTCATTTTACAACTGTGAAAATTAAAACAAGACTGTCAGAAGTATCTAGTAAGTATCGTCAAATGTATGCTTTTACATAACACTTCTCATAATAAACTCAAAGATTTAATGCAGCTCTAGTTAATTTTAGGTTTTATGTGTCAGGGCTGCTGCAAATCAGAATTTAAGTATTCAGAAATGAGTGATACCCAGTTGTTAAAAGACCTATTAAACTGAGTTTTTCAGAACCATACAAAGAATCAGTTACTGAATTGGAGAGGAAAAAAAAATTGTTTATGATGGCTTTAATAATTTATCTTTCACCATCTCAGGAAATTGGCTGAAATGCTGCAGTGAACTCCTTGACATGTCCAACAATCTGACTAATCTCTAGAGAAGACTCTAAAAGTAATTGCATATCATCAAAAAAAACCCCAAAAACCAGTAATAAGGAATATTTAAACTTAACCACAAGTAAATGCAGAAAACAAGCACAGTTGATGCTGAGCAACTGAATTTCCATAATATTTTCAAAAATTTTCAAAAAGTACTGCTACTAAATTGCCTATAGTTTGTATTCATAGAATGATTCAGGATGAAAGGGATGTCAGAGCAGGGTCAGACATGGGGTCAGATCAGGCTGCTCCGGTATTTATTCAGTTTTGTCTTGAAAAACTCCAAGGATGGAGACTGAACAACATTTCTGGGAAAGACACTCCGCTCTGGACTGTCCTCAGGGTGATTTCCACCCCTCTTATAGCCTGATCCTCTCTTATTTCACCTGATGTACTGTGAAGAGCCCAGCTCCATCTTCTCACAGGTGTTGGGGCGGGTGGTGGGTACTGCACAGGGCACCCTGGAGCCATCCCACCAGGCTGAACAAGTCCTGGTCCCTCAGCACCTCCTCATGGGACAACTGCTCCAGATCCCAGCCAGATTATTTTACTCAAGTCTATCACTGTTTTTAGTGCTGAGACCCTAAAAGTGGACTCAGCATCCACATGAGCACTAAGTAACATCCACAAACCAGTGAGGCATTAAACTTAGTAAATTCTCATTTTATATAGATTTTCTAAACTTTGAGTGGATTAAATAACTGTGCCTGCTTTTTTTGCATACTGAAACAGTCAGATTGATCTGCTTAATTCCATGCACTTCATTAATTTCTCAAGTAAGAAAAAACATTTCAAATTTATAGATTTTGTGGGTTGTAAGCAGATGCACTAATGTTCCATTAAAGAAGTATAAATTTTTAAGTGAATTTAGGACACAGTTAGTGTTGCCCTGGACAAGGGACAAGGACAATGTAAGTGGCATGGATGTCTACCAACATCAGGCAGCTGTTTTATAGAGAATAATATTTAATTTTTCACTGCACTGAATTTAGATTTATTGACAAATACCCACTTCTCATTATAGTGGCTGACTTAACATTAATTGAAGTAATACAGTTCTTAATTGAAGTTTAAAAAAATGGGTTTTTTTAAAACTCTCTTTAAGATTCTGATCTCATTAAACAAAGATAAATCTACCAGTGGGATGGAATGTACACAAGTATAGCTAATAGATCCATTTGCTAACCCAAGTAATTTCAGGGTGCTTGACTTCCAGAATTATACAACTAGAATTTCCTCTCAAGACAATTTCATCTCATGAAGAGTAATCATAATGTGAAAGGTGAAAAAAAAGCAAGGCATTCAAGGTTTACTAACAATTATTTACAAATTCAAGATTTAGATATTCATAAAAAATGTGGGTTTAGAATTAGAGTGTTAATTAAGTTTTCAAATGTATAAATGCCATCTATAGGGAATTTAGGAGGCCATTCCTTACACTGCCCAAAATGTATAAACATTAGATGAGAAAGATACCAATTACAGACAAAGCAGTATATGAAGAGGAAGGGCACTTTGGATGGCTTACAGTAAGAGCAGCATTCACAACCTTGTACATTTACATGGTGTTGCACATAAGGAATGAATAACTTGTTCCTAATGTCCACTGGGGATAGAACATGGAGTAAGAGGCTTAAGTTAAAGCCTTAAGTTTGATTAAACATTAGTAAAACTTTTAACTGTAAAGACAGTTAAGCACTAAATTAAATTGAGGCTGTTAGATTTCCATCACTGGAGGTATTTACCAGGATTTGAAATAACCATCAGGAACAGTTGAGGCAAGAGGATGAAAAAGATGGTCAGTCCCTTTTGGGAATATTCTTTCATATTTGCCATATAACGTAAGGCTTTTTTTTCTTTGATGCATCTTAGAAAAGTAATTACATATTGCATGCTGTGAAATCTCTTCTACTAGAAGAGAAATCCCAGCCAATGTCCTGAGACTCATTTTTCTAAATGCCGTAGAAATAGGAAAACAAATACGTCCCAAGGATTGCCACAAATAAAAATGGAAAATAAAGAAGATACATAATAGCATTTGAGTACAGCATTAAAAGGGAGAAAGATAATACAAAAAAAATGTTAGTGTTAAAAGCACAAGGTTATGTCTTATCTAACTTTGATGGCTTCAAAGGATTTTATTAATATGTGGGAAAGGTATTTATGAATTCATGTACAAGCTGTCTGTCTCACTATTATTAGCAAGCTAATTTGCACTCTTGTAAGTAATATCATAAGAGAAGCCAAAGACTAAATAGGCTTGGGGAATTGCCCCTCAAGGATGTTCATATCTGGGAGATGGGAATAGCTCTGGGAAAAAAACATCTTTACTGCTGCTTGTATCATATTTCCCTTAATTTAAATAAAGGATTTACAGGGTTGTCATTGTGCAGCCTTTCCAGAAGAAGGTTATATTACCGATGATTCTGGACCGTCTCAGCAGTCAGGCTGCTTTTTAAAGCTAACTTTAATGAGAAAAATACAAGGAAATGTTATGGACAATTAGGAAGTAATGAAAGCCATGTCATTGCAGCTGATGACAAAAGATATTGAAGGACATTGCTATATGTTGAGTCTGGATATTAATCTGCTAGACTACTGCATTTTTCAGAGGTTGGATTTATTTTATGAAACAATTCCATTAATAATCCAAGAGAATGCATAAACACAACATTTGTTACAGAGGATGTTTCTATCACTGGGTTGAACAGACATTATGAAAAAGAATCTAGACAGGAGAGAAATCAAGACAAGCACTACAATGAGATTCACTGAGAAAATACATAGTCCTAGAAATGCGTGCATGGGGAAAGCATTCACTTCTCTCCACGGTGAAGGGCGTCACACTTTTTGAACAGATGGGACAACCACTTCAGTGTTATGTCAACAGTCACTGAAGTTAGTCTCAGGATCAACCCAAAAGCACCCTGACAGGAATCATTCCCTCCACTGACCTGCCAGCCAAGAGGTGCTTCATGTGCAAAACACAGTGGCCCTGAAATGCATCTCTGCAACCATTCCAAGTCTCATATCTGTTTTCAGACTAAAAGTAAATGTACAGGTTAGTGAGTGGCGTGAAGCAGGTGCATAATCCATCTCTAAAGCAATATGGCTGACACTTGCCATGGTTTTCTAAAATCTTTAAAATTAATTTTTTTTTTACCCCAATTAAAGTGCCTTTTTTTTTTTTTTTTTTTTTTTTGTGTGGGTGAGTGTGTGTGTGTGTGTGTAAAGACATCCAAAGCATTGGAACAAACTCCTCTCAAATTCCATTTTCTCCAGGCATACTGGTAATGTCACTCATGCACGCTTCATTACTGGCATGAGGGCCTGCAGCTTGTGGCTGCTCTAAACCAACATGCTCAGAACAGACATAAGACAGAGATACAACCTCTCATTATATCTGACACTCATCAGTGCACTTAACTGTAATCAAGCTCCTAAAGAGGCACAATCTTCTGAAAAAGAAAATGGTTCTAACATGAGAATCAAGACTGCCATGCAATGCCAAGATGTACAGTCATAAATTATGCATTGTGTATCTCATTTGCCTCAGAAAGACACTGTGTAAATCAAAGCTTTTCTGTGCATCCAGTACACAGATATGAAGCACTAACCAAGTATTATGCTACCAGATGGTTTAGGTTTGTTCTTTAAAAAATTTGCTCCAAATGTAAGTACACCACAGAAATATGAAAAGAATTATTCTACAGAAAAACTCAAATTTGCTCTCAATCTTTTTCCCCTCTTATCTTTTGATGGCATTTATCTCAAGTTTTGAAACTCTTGCTTTAGATGATCTAGAACTCTAGAAGTGTTTACATACAACTTTCCTTTTTTGTAGAACTGAATTTAAGAGCCTAGAAAGCATTCTTATCAGTAGGAAGAAAACACAACAGTATTTCATTAAAGAACTCTCAAAATTATCATACTCAATTTCAATTATAAAGAAAGGACATTAATACAAACCTGTTTAATAACAATCAAATAGGAATGAATCCTTGAACACTAACTACAATACTGCAATAGCAGTGTGCATCTCAAAGAGCTACTCAACTGAGCATGAGAAGTGTGAACAGAGGATGACTGGCAGAAACAAGATTTCTGTTTCTATTTGGTGAATGCATAGGTTTCTTCTGTTTACCTCCTAATAACATCTACAATTGATTGCCTACAGAGGGAGGATGTTACAAGCCTGTTGTATCAAGTTTTTAAAAACAAACTTTAGAGACCCCTGAGTATTAAAGAGTAGGTCACAACGAAGGAGTTTTCTTAGGAAAAAGATGTGTCTTGTGAAGATCAGCCTAGCCACAGACCCAGAATTACATGCTGTAGCAGGAAGACACATACTATAATTCTTTCCATATAGGAATCAAATTCCAAGAAAACACAAGTTTAGTCTTGGGCCTCACTACTGCCATTTGGAAAGTGGTTCCAAAATCTTCATGACCCTAACAGATAAAAATATTTTCATTCCAGACTGAATTTTCTCAAGGTCAATATATGCATATTTATTTGCTTTTAGGCCAGTAATTCTCTTTACATTTCCTCCTTCAGTCTCGTCTGATACATAAACTGGGACAGTGATTGTGTTCTCCAAGGCATCATTTTATTTTGGGGCAATGTTTTCACAGTGATCCATTGAGACTGGAAGGGACCCCTGGGAGGTCCCTAGTCCCACCCTCTGCTCAGAGCAGGGTCAGCTTTGAAGTAAGACTAGGATGATCTCCTCTGGCTGTGTCCTTCCACAAAGTGCCCATCTCTGCTTTCTCAGTAAATCCACACAAGGAGACTGCTTTTAGCTCCTCCTGAAGCCCTTTATTTCCAGGCAGGGCAGACATTTTCCAGAGTTAGTTTTTTTACTATCCATCTGCCTTGAAATTATTTGTTTATTTTTGGTTTTGTCTTATGTCATCATTTTGCCTTTGTTTTCTCTGCCTTGTGGGCCAGTTTAGCTTGGTTCCATGCTCTCCATTATCTTTACTGAAAATCAAGGCAAATTACTTTAATTTCTGCATAATCCCCAATCTATAACAGTCCCACTGTTTCTTTCCTTTTTTTATCTTATTTTATGCACACATTTGGAGAAATAGTGCTTCTCATTTTAATTCCTCTGCAAACCTGACTTTTGGCACTTCTTACTTTGTTCATTATTGAGTTCTAAAACACAGACTTAATTTCCTCTTTCCCTTTCTAATCAGTCCCTCTTTCTATTGTCTGCTTAATCTTAGTATCTTTCAAGTCAGTTATTAATCTGATATTGCCTTTATGCTTCCTCCTCTTTTAATGAAAGCTTGCCCTTGATCAAAACAAACCAAACCATATCAAACCAAGATGAAATTCAAGTAAACATAACAACAATACCTAGACTTCTGCAAAGCTTTGGATAATATCTTCCATGACATTCTCCTGGACAAGCTGGCAGCCCATGGCTTGGACAGATTGTCTCGTCACTGTGTTAAAAGACGACTCTATGGCTGGGCCCAGAGAGGAGTGGTGAATGGTGCTGCATTCACTTGGAGTCTAGTTACTCACTGGGGTTCCATGGGGCTCAGTATTAGGCTCAGTTCTGTTTAATATCTTTACTGATCATCTGGATGAGGGGATTGAGTGCACCCTCACCAAGTTTGAAGACAATAATAAGTTGGGTGGGAGGGCTGATCTGCTGGAGGGTAGGAAGGCTCTGCAAACAGATCTGCACAGTCTGGACTGATAGGATGAGGCCAAAGGGATGAGGTTCAATAGGGCAATGTGGCAGGTCCTTTACTTGGGTCACAACAACCCCAGGCAGCACTACAAGCTGGGGGAAGAGTGACTGGAAATCTGCCCAGCAGAAAAGGACCTGGTGTTCAGCTGGTCGACAACCAGCTGAACATGATCCAGCTGTGCCCAAGTTGGCCAAGGCAAATGGAATCCTGCTCTGCATCAGCAATAATGTGACCAGCAGGACCCGAGCAGTGACTGTCCTCGTGTACTCAGTGCTGCTGAAGCTGCACCTCACCCTCCACAGCGTCCTGTGTCCAGTTCTGGGCCCCTCATAGCAAGACAGACTTTGAGGTGCTGGATCATGTCCAGAGAAGGGCAATGGAGCTGGTGAAGACTCTAGAGAGTAACTCCTATGAGGAACAGCTGAGGGAACTTGAGTTGTTTAACCTGAAGGAGGCTCAGGGGTGACCTCATCACTCCCTACAGATACCTGACAGGAGATTGTAGCAAGGTGGTGAGGGTCAGTCTCTTCTCTCAGGCTACTAAAGATAGGATGAGAGGACATAACTTCAAGATGTGCCAGGGGCATCAGGAAGAATTTCTTCATGGAAAGGGTTGTCCAGCATTAGAACAAGCTGCCCTGAGAGGTAGTGGAGTCACCCACCCTGTAAATGTTCAAGAAATTACTGGATGTGGCACTTAGTGATGTGGTACAGTTAAAGTGTTTGGTCAAAGGTCGGTCTCAATGATCTTAGAGGTTTTTTCTAACTTAATGATTCTTGATTCTGTGAACATTGAACTAAATTAAGCCAAATTAAGCTAACATAACATAAGATGTGCATACATCCAATATCGTGAAATACATATTCAATATTCAACTCTAGGTGAAATTCACTGGTGTACCTCCAGCTGGAAAAACTACATGGAACTCACTGCTACACTGTCAGGATAACCATCTGCTTGTTAACAGGAGTAGGAAAGAACAATCAAGCAAAATGCAAAGATGACTCATTTATCTTTCAATGTGAATTTTCATTACATATTATTCAATAGTTCAAACAGACTATCAATTACTAGGAAGTGTGACACACATGACTATTCTTCCAAATCTAATTTCAAATCTGTAGGAGGTCTCTACTTGTTAACAAATTAGCCAAACAGTGAATCATCCCATCAAAAGATAGTTTGGGCTGGAAGGAATCTTTAAGATCATTTGTTCCAGCCTCCTTGCTGTGGGTAGGTACCTGGCCCAGTGGAAGGGGACATCCACAAATTCCCTAGGCAACCTCTGTCAGTGCCTCACCACCCTCACAGTGAAGAACTTCTTCATAACATCTAATCTAAACTGACCCTCTTTCAGTTTAAAGCCATCACCTCTTGCCCTATCACTCCATGCCCTTGTAAAAAACCCTTCTCCAGTTTTCTTGTAAGCCCCTTTAGGTACTGGAAGGATGCTAGAAGGTCTCCCTAAAGCATTACCTTCCCCATGCTGCCCAACCCCAACTCTCTCATCTCTCAGCTGGTCTTTACCAGGGCAGTGCTCCATCCATCTGATCATCTTCATGGCCTTCCCCTGGACTCTCTCCAACAGGTCCATGACTTTTTTGTGTTGGGGACCCCAGAGCTGGATGCAGCACTCAAGGTGGAGTCTGTTGAGGGCAGACTCAATAGTGGAGGCAGAAAATCCCCTTCCTCACCCTGCTGGTCATGCTGCATTTGAAGCAGCCCAGGATGCAGTTGGCTTTCTGGGCTGCAAGCACACATTTAGGCTCATGTCGAGTTTTTCATCTACCAATAAACACGACATCCTCTCTGTGGTGCTGCTCTCAATCCACTCACTGCCAAGCCTGTATCCATATTTGAGATTGCCATGATCCAGCTGCAGGGCCTTGCGGAACTTCATGAGGTTCTCACAGACCCACCTGTCAAGACTTTCAAGATCCTTCTGCCTGTCAAGCATCTCTTCCCCCCAGCATGTCGACCACACCACACAGCTTAACGTCATCCACAAACTTGCTGAGAGTGTACTCAATCCTGCTGTCTGTGTCCCCAAAAAAGATATTAAATGATACTGGTACCAATACACACTCCTGAGGATACTGCTTATCACTGGTCTCCCCTTGGACATTGAACCATTGAACACCACATTTTGAGTGTGAGACCATCCAGCCAATTCATTATCCATTGACTGGTCTGGTCATCACTCTGTGTCTCTCAATTTTAGAGACAAGGATGTAGTGTGGGACAGTATCAAATGCTTTGCACAAGTCCAGGTGGATTATGTCTGTTACTCTTCCCTTGTTCACCAATACCATAAACCTGTTGTAAAAGGCCACCACATTTTTCACGCATGGTTTGCCCTTAGTGAAGTCATTCTGGCTGTCAGCAATCACTGCACTGTTTTTCATGTACTTTAGCACAGTTTCCAGGAGCATCTGATCAATGATCTCACCAGGCATAGAGGTGAGATTGACTGTCCTGTAGCTCCACAAATCTTTTTCTCTTTCTTAAAAATACTATAATTTGCTTTGATTGTTTCTTATTAAAAGACTTCTAGATGTTTAGAAGGCAGCATTAGCTGGGGAAGAACAAAGAATTTTAGTTAGTGCAAATCTTCTGGATATTGGAATCTTTTGAATCAGTTGTGTTTTCAGAACAGGAAATGCTTTACAGACTGAAGTGGGATGCTCATCAATCTGTGCATCCCACTGCAGTCTGTAAAGCATTTCCTTTCCTCAAAAAGATTAGTACCACATTGTTACCCTTGGAATTATATGAAAATGTTTTTGTTGGAATAGATGGCAGCAGGAACACAAAATACTTTAAGTGTGAATTGAGGCTATAAATATAAGCATAAAGAAAGGTAGTTTTATTCAAAAAATATGTGACCAGAAAAGCAGTAAAGACATAGAAACTACAAGTAAGCAGTTTCAAGTCTATATGTTATGGTGGTTTATTCTCTTTTGTCATTTCTTGTATAGGATCAGAAAGACTTCTGAGTTTTGGTTTTAGAAATTCAAGGCTATGTCTACTGGTAATGAACCAGGCAAGAGCATGGCTTTTGCAGGAAGCAAGACATTTAAAAGGTGAATAAAATTCATATCTCAGAATGGAAAGACTGCACAACGTTACAGGTCTTCTATTTACCAAATTGTGAGGTTCAAAGCCAAAGCATCAAGAGTCTTATTTAGATAACCTAGACTTGGAATGTTGTCTTTCATTATCTTCAAAGATCTAAGGTCTGAAAATCTGAATAAGTCACATCATATACAATAAACTTTCTGGGGCAAATTTGTTTCATTATACAACAGGGCAATATTTAACAATACAGAGTTCATAACTGTGAATACAAAAAAACCCTAATACTAAAAGACAGTTTTACACTATTTCAGGAGTAGTACTTCCTGTCTGTCTGTGAAGCTATAAAGAAAAACTTTCCAGGTGCTGTTTACATTTAAGTCCATCTGATAAATAAGTATGGACAATAACCAGGTGTTAGCCTGTTACACTGTGTGTTTTTCTTCAGAACTGTCTATGTTGTGATGCAGGCACTAGGAGGCTAAATGTGGATAAAATACTCTAGTAAGAAATGTAAATGCAACAATACAGAAAAGATGAAGAAACAGGAGTTAGAGGTTAGGGCAGCAAAGATTAGATAAGAGTCAGGGAAAAGGGCAAGAAACAGCATCTGTAATTAACAGTACATATGTTCTTGTAGAAATCCAAGAAGTCTGTGAGTCTGTTACCCTGAACTGCAAAAGAAAACTGTTAGCTGAATTCCCCCTTGGCTACTGAGAGGTAATCTATTCAGAGGTCAATTTACCTAACAGCCTAGACTGATGAATGCAGGAAGGAAAGCTTGTTTGTTTTCTGTATATGAACTTATGTACACCAACATACTAGGACATGAAAGGTTTTTAAATTTGGTATAGATAAGACAGGGAATGCCAAAATTCAGATGTTCTCTGCAGAAGCACAGCAAAATTGTCTTTAAAGGAAAGCCAAATTTGCATTGGAAATGCAATTCTTAAGCATGAAGGAGAAAGTATACAGTAGTAATTTAAAATAGGAGCCGAACCTTTTACTGTTGGGATCTTCTGACTGCATTCTCGGGTGCTTGCACACATTTTTCATGCATAGTTCTTTATAAAGAGGTCTAGGAGAAGGATATTCCCTAGCAGCAAAAGGCTGGTATCTTTTTCTCATATTGATATTCCTTCAGTCATTAAATGGCTAGTCTTCATAAATGATTTTGAGCTACAATAAATGACTAATAAAATCCTAAGTTCCTTCTCTTTTATTATGCTGAGTAGGGATTAAGGCAGCATGTTCCCTTCCCTAAAAATAAGTGTCATTGCCAGTATCAGAGATACCATCACTGCCTCTGGAGAGACTTTATTTATTTTCCAAAGCTTATTTCTGTTTTCTTCTTTTTACGCTTGCTCACTGTAATTTAAAGCCCACAAACTCAGTTTGACTCCTGCTGGCTTTTCTTTTAAATCAATCTCTAACTTTTCAATAACAAAGAAGGGCAGGATAGAGGATTTAGACCACCCAGTCACATTGTTTCGCTTATAATTCGATAACAAAGTATCATCATTCCTAAATGAGTCCTTCTGTTATTAATAAAAAAGAAAACCAAGTTTTTCAAGTCATCCAAACAGGCTTTATAATATATTGAAGGAATGAAAACAAAACAACTCAAGTACAGAAATATGAAAATACAAGTCTAAAGATTGCTTCTGTAGCCTTCTCCCTTTGTGTATGGATTATTCCTTCTTGTCTGGTGTCACCTGGTAGCTCAGGAAGAGAACCAAGGATTGAACTTTGCCTTTGGCACAAGACAGACTCTTCACAGAAGAACTTTTTGCCCAGTATCACTCCTTCACGTATTTCCATGGTTCAATATATTGTTCTCCTGTCACTCACCTTCTTCCACCTGACAGACTTTTTAGGTAGCCTATACAGAACTCTATCATTTGAATTAATGCTGTAGGGTAGCATGGGAATTTTTGTCAGCCAGACAATAAACTAAATCTGACAGACTTTTTACTCCCATATAAATAATTGCTTACAATACAGGCAGAGAACTTCTCATCCTGAGAACTTCCTTTAAAAGCATCACATAGTTATTGAGCAGAAAAATTCATAGTCTTATTAAAAAAGGGCCCAAACTTTGTTGCTGAATTAATTAGACTTCAGGCTAATTAGAAACTGAGGGAGGGGAAAGGGAGAGGGAGAAAGGAGGCAGTGAGGGGGTGTGCATTAAAGATTTCTTCAAGAAATTATTTCTAGAAGTCTGACATGAAAAGTTAAGGTGCTAATCAATTGAAATAATATCTGAGATACTGTATAGGGGACACAATGGGTGCCTACAATCCATTTAGCAAATTATTTTAGAAAAATATTTTATTGTAGAGGAATTGATAAAAATAAGGATTTTAAAAGTTTTGTTTTCAGAGATAGATAGGACAAAAAGATAGTGGTCTTGATAGACCTTTATATTGGAAAATATTGCAGTTTGGCCTCATTCAAAAATCAGTTGCCAACACCAAGAAGCAACGGAATTTGTTGGGCTTTTTTTTTTCTAAACATATTAGTAAAACTTCTATCTTAAAAACTTGTTTCACAAAAGGTAAGACTGCAGCAGACAGCAAACATGGACTATTTTATCCTCAGAGTTAAATTTTGGCAATACTAAACAGACAGAAGCAAAGACTTATGACAGAAAAACTAATGCAGAATTAAATACTGATACGCCAGTTATTATCATGATTTATGAACCAACAAGTGCTGAGGCAGAAAACATACAAACAAGCAGCGTTCGTGGCTTGACATCACAGTAAAGAATATAACAGACAAAATAAATACAGCATAGGAAGTAGATTGCCAGATATACATCAGCCTTGCAGAAGAGAAAAAAATAGTCCAGGATAGTGACCCACTCTCCTTCCAGCAGGGAATGGTACAGTGATGGTACCACTCCACTTCTGCGACAAGAAATGCCCACACATTATTAGATAAAATTTTGGACTTCTGATAGAATTCAAATTTGTTATAGAGCTTTGGGTTTAGTAACAGTCTTGTCCACTGATTTATATTTTGTTCAAAAATCATTTTGAGAACCAAAAATTCACTTTTTACTATTTTAGAAATTAAAAAAAATGACATTTGAAATCTCAACAGCAGGTGGCTGACCTTCCAATGAATTACTGAATTTTAGCAGGATAGAGCTGTATTTTCAAATCACAATAAGCCTGCATGCTTTTCCTCTCTTCTGTCAGACCTCTATCTTGGCAATAGGAAGAATTTTTCTTACAGTAACTTTTGAAGGGAAGGTCACAATTTTACAGATTTTGGTCTGGGGTAAGGTCCTGACCACGTCCTCAGAGGTATAGATTGCTATTTCTATTCTCTGAAACCTCCAAGCAGCTCAATTGCAAGATTGAGCCCATAAATGGCACTTGAAAGTGGGTTTTATTGTTCGTTTACATTCATTATATTTCTTTATGTTCTGCCATTTGTGCACAGCGCTCATTTCAAGCATACATTTTCAGTGCAGAAGATTCTATCAGCAGCAGCAGATGTGAAAGTAATGACAGGCTGAGAAATGATCTGCTGGCTGATTTTGGAAAGTACTTTATTTGGCTCAGAACAAATTTGTTTGTTTAGAAGACCTGCATCATAATCATACTCAATTTCAACTTCTGGGAAAGGAAAGGAAAATCCCCAGAACAAAAGTTTTTTATATAAAATGTATCAAAAAAGGATAGTCAGGAGAATGCTAGTAGAAAAGATAAAAAGCTCCAGAGTCACTAGAAGTAAATCCAAGGAAGTGAGGAAAACATAAGGGGAGACAAGGAACAGAAAATGAATCATAATAATCAAAACATATGGGGTACTAAGCTAATTTGTAAAAGGAGACAGTGGGAGAGAGTACACAGGACAGCCGTCCTGTGCATTATGTTCACTTCCCTCACAGGCTTTAGAAAGAATCTTGATTTTCAGAGAGAAGAGAATAATGTCCATGACCCTCTTTCATGAGATATCAACAGTGAAAACCCTTCCCAGAAGTCTCTGACAATTACAAGTTTTGCATCTTTTCCCACTGCAGACTGTCATTTTCTGTCCCACTCACCCTATAGCTCTGCATTTTGCCTCCTGTCTCAATCCTTTCTTGTATCTCCACATCCAGCTAAAATTCATCTAACTGAGTCTTATTTGGAGTTTCTGAAGCCTGGACACACTGTGCATTTTCCAAAATTCCATCGGTAGAGAATTTGTTGATTGCCAAAGCTTTGAAAAATTAGAAAAATTGACAACTTAAAATAGTGAAAGAAAAGTTAGATTTAGGAAGCAAAAAAGAGAAAGCCTTAAATTTAGTAGGAAACAAAAATTACCATCCCCTAGGCACTCAAATTCTTGTTAATCCTCTCAGAAATGACCCAAATTTAAAAAAAAACAAACAAACAAAAAAAAACCAAACCAAAAGAAACCACAAAAAAAACCCCCAAAAAACAAACAAAACCACAAAAAACCCCCAAACTTGCTGTATTCTACTGATTTAATTACTGCTCGCTAAAAAAGCTAAACATGGAATTTCCTGGCCTCCAAAACTTCAAGTTTCATAAATAGAAACACAGAAAACAATACTTTTCTTCTCTGAAAAGGCTGCAGATTAATCTATCCACGCATATATATTTCCTATTATATGAGAGCTAAGATAACTTAGAAGGTAACTTAGAGGACAAGAACAAACTTTTAAATCAGAAAAAAATAATCCTCTACTTCACATGAAATTTATTTGGTATTTTGTCTCAGGTTTTGCTAATCACACAAAGCCCCAGAGCCTTTTCTTATATTTTCTGTTGTCTGAGAGTTGCACTTGCAGCTTCTGCCAGCCTCACCTCTCTGACTGGATTGCTACTCTGCCAGTGGCTGTCCCTTGTGCCTGCCCCTGTCCCACTGCACAGCTGCTGATCAGCAAACAACCTGAAATAACTCTGCCTGTGCTGTCCCAAGTAAGTGCCTGTGATACCAAAGGACTGCTGGGCCTAAACAAACCTGAAAATACTGCTGAGCTTTAGCAACTCCTCGGATTCAGTTCCACTAAGCTGGGATCCTTGGATACCCTTGTTATAATTCCCACATGCCACACAGCTACACACACTTTTCACAGCTTAACCTCAAAATGAAGGAGATGAGAAAAAGCTCAACCAAAAGCATTTTCAGGACATCTAATGACACACTGAAAAGCTGAAAAGAGGCAAGAATGCAAATGCCCTCTCCATATGCTAGGAGAAAAGGCTAAGAGAAAAGAAAGAAATGGGACTCATTGAGAAGGAAGATGCTGAATCTAACCATGGGAAAGGAGGAAGTTACAGATGTTCAGGCTCCAATGGAGTTCATAAGTGGTGGAAAAGAACTAAATGAAACCAGGCAGAAAGCAAAACTGGAATAATGTAAACATAAAAATGCCTGTAATTGTCCATATGAAAGGCCTGTGTAGCCTGAAATCTTGAGAAGGATGAGCAGCAGACAGCAGAACGGAGCAGAAGAAAAGGCACAGAAATTGCTAATTCCTTGAGAGACATAATTAAACATTTAAGTATGTGACTGAAAATGAGGTTGTGTCTGGGTGACATTTGTTAGTGGTCACTGCTGTATGGCTATTCTAACATACTTTTAGACTTGATAACATTCCAGGGCAATCAGAGCTAATTTGAATCTTGCACTTTTAAAAATGCAACCTGGGTTATTTGCTGTAAGCCTGCCTAAAAAAAAAGGCATTTTTAAAAATGCCATTTCATATTTCCTTATTGTTGCATTGTGGTAAATATTGGAAAGCCATTTCCTCCTCCACTTTTTAGAATTAGTATCAGTATTATTGTATGAAAGACATTATAAAAAGACAAAAAAATCCAGGTCTTCCAAATGTTTTGAAAAAAAAAAATCTTTCAGATGTTTTTACAAGGTTAATAAGTCAGAAATATATTTTAGCAGATAAGAACTAGGTTTTTTTTCTAATAATGGATGTATTGCTATTTACTTAGGACTCATTGCACTCTGAGATTCACTGTTATTTGTTACTGAGCTTATACAAAGATTAGAGGTGATATTTTTATTATCATCATCACTCATCTGTGCACTGCCTTCTTGTAATTTTTTTTATCTTTCAGCAGGTAAATATGTTCCCTTTTCAGAAACAGCTCAGCTAGTTTCCTGTAATTACATGCCACATATACTTCATTTCTCTTTCCACCAGCTAAAATGACTGGTACCTAATACTGCAAATACAATAAATACTTTGTTTTAGTCATAGCTTCCTAGAGAAAGTCAGTTTTGGGAGAACTTCTGAACTGTTTCAGAATATATGGTCTCTACCAAAATGCATAGCTTTCATCAATTATCTCAAAGTTTTTACTTAGACTTTCTAAGAAATATTGAAAGATTAAAACATTCTTTTATAGAAGAAATGTAAAAGGGAGAGTTTGGATGTTTGGAGTTCCAATCTAACAAAAAATGTTCAATCTTGAAATGCATAAAGTGCATTCACCAACTGGGTCTTATAAGGAGATAAGAAAAATGAAAAGCCTTTCTGATTTTCAGCTTTTTTGTTTGAAAAAAAAAAAAAAGCTTGTAAAAGCTGTAGCTGAAACAATATAACCATGTGACACTATGTCTCTCTATGAAATTTTCTCTTTGAGAAAATTGTTGTAACAGCTGGGGGTGCAGTAAATATGCAAAGTATTTAAATGTTAACAAATTCTTTCATACCTGTTTTATCATAGCTGTTGTTAGACACTGGCAAATATCTTTGGGCCAATCTTTCTTTAGAAACTAGAGAGATAAATAATGACATAAAAAAATGGCATGGGGGAAAGGTGTCATTCCTGTTGCCAAATAAAAGCCTTTGCTAATAAAATATATTCTGGCAATGAGATTAAAGATTAAAGTACATCTAGCATCTTAGAAAAAACTCAGAACTATTCCTTGCTAGGAAGAATGAAAGGCACTGTTGGTTGCGGAATCTGCTGTGTTTCCTGGATTACATCCACCATAGAATTTCTACTTTCCATGAAATCCATAGAACTTGAATATGTTTTATTTGTGTAGGTATTGCTGCTTTCTGTAGAAGCAAATCAAATATCTTTATTCAACCTTTAGCTCAGAATTCCTAGATATTCATTAGGCATATTTTTCCTGAGTGATATCTGACCAGGAATTTTGTGATTGACTCCATGGGCTGAAAAAATATGCCACATATATTTAAAGCGACAATATCAGGAATATGAATAAATGAATTACTGAAAAATATTCACAAGGACTTACTAAGTGTAAGTAGACATAGTTTTTATCTGCTCTGAGCACAAGAGTATACAAGTCTTAATGTTTCATTTGATAATAAGTTTAAGAAATCCAGCTTTTACTTTTCATAATTCCTTAGACTAAAATTAATTATCTGATTTTTAAAATAAAATTTAGAATTTAAAATGTATGAACTATATTCAAAACTAATTCTCCTAAGAGGAAATTTTAATTAGATTCATCCTATCCTAGTTTAAATTAATCCATGTGGCTTATTTAAAACCCTACAGAAGGATATAAAAACCACATATTAAATTTTAGACGGTAAAATGTTTTGCTATAATCCAGGAAAAACAAGGCAAAACAAAAGAAACCAAAACAAACAAACAAACAAAAAATCATCAGGAAACTAACTCATAAAATTATGCAGAAAAATATCTCAGTTATTCTCTTTGTTCAATAAAAGTAGGAGTTACCCAGAACTGAAGTTAGTTTGAAGAGTGGAAATGTGATAGCCATGCAAACCAGGAACTGGTTATGATGCTTCCATGTGGATGGTGTCCCTTATGTTCACAGGAGGCATTATAATAACTGCTTCTAATCTAACTGTCAAAAAACCAAGGATTGAATATTGTTGGATGTATGTGGGTGCAATTCCATGTGCAATCACTGCTGCTGGGCTCTGTAAACCCATGCTTCTGCTTCTGGCATTGATTAAATAATTCCATTTGTTTAATGCCATATGTATCAATAAACAAAATGTTTTACCTAGTTCTACATATTAATTTTAGCCAAACTGAATAATGAACTGATAATGATACAATCATTCCATGTAACTAAGCAGTCAGAAAAACAAAATCACTTTTTAGTTTTCTCAGTTACAGTCAAGATACATAGAGCCAGGCTAAGGTATATTTATAAATAAACTTGCATGAGGTAAACAGAATCAGTCTAATGTCAATTGCAAACACGGCATTAACTTCAGCAAGCTCGGTTTTCTTTTATATAGCCTTAGAACTGCCTTAATCTCGACCTCATTTTAGTATGATACAAAATGAAAGTTAAGAAACAAATTAATAGAAATCCAGGAAAATATATTATTTTGTTATTGCTCATTAGATGTAAAGAAGAAATACTAGTTTGTTTCTCTAGAGATAGCACCACAAATGAAGATTGGAGATTCTCAGCTGTGGAAAAAATTACCTGTTTTGCCTTTCTAAATATCTAAATTTTTAAGTTCTAAAAAACCAACCAACCACTAAAACACATAAGAAACCCTCTCCCCAGAACAAACAAACAAGAAGAACAACAAAAAGAAAAAGGGGAGAAAAAAGCGCAAGGATGTACTCTTTTCCCATTAGAATAAATGTTTAAGGTTTTCCACATGGTAGTTTCAAAGTAATTTTATAATTTTGGATTAGTTTTTATAAATAATTGAATTTTTTTCTTTAGAAAATCACTGGGTTTTTTTAAAACTTTCTGTTTGGCAGAAGACACAGATGACAATGTTCTGAAATGTTTGGATAACTGTTCACCTTTACTGTACATATGACTACTGGAAATTTTCCCAGAATCACAGAATGGGTCAGGTTGGAAGGGACCCCATTGGGTCATCTGGTCCAACCTCCAGCTCAAGCAGGGTCATCCTAGAGCACGTGGCACAGGGTTGTGTCCAGATGGTTCTTGAATATCTCCAGTGACAGACACTCCACAACCTCTCTGGACAATCTGCTCCAGCACACAGGCACCTGCACAATTGAATAAAATCCTCCTGATAAGAACTTTCTGTTCAGTTATGACACTTGGCTCACTATACTTGACCACTTATACCTTTCATTGTTCTAGAACCTGAAGATCAAGAGCACATCCTACTATAAAATTCAAAGATATGGCAGATGACAATTTAGACTGATATTTTTTTTCCTCTTCCTGAGGCTAGAGAGCTAATTTTGATTTAGATATTGGGCATATTTTCTGTTGTAGTCACTTTCAACATGCTATATAAGCCAATATTGTTAAAAAATCATTAATGCTTCTTACAGATGCTATCAAATAGTCTGGAATTTGACTTTCATTCAAAGTCTGAAGAGATGGAGGTCCCTGACTGTGTTTGCCACCTGTATTAACTTAGGTCTTGAACTTGCCTTCATCCACCACAACCCTTGCAGTGCTGCAGGTTGCTCTGAACTCTGGCTCTAGCCTGACTTTAGCTGATAAATCAGCTGAATCCTACTGCAGGGAATCTCTGGCACAGGAGGAGGCTGACAAAGATGTATTTCACTAGATAGATAACGAGATACCTCTTTTCATAGATGACCATCTCCCCTTTCCTCAGGAACTCATACAATTTCTTTTTAATGAAGATGTCCTCTGGTTTGAGAGTTTCTTGAGAAAATGGTTTCATGATATTCTAAACACCAAAAGAGAAATACAAACTGATACGTAGAGAACACAAAGACCTAATGAAGGCTCAAAGAGGCTTCCTTTTTTTTTTTTTT
>VXBQ01004448.1:421115-474469 GCA_013400175.1 Phainopepla nitens
TTTTTTAGTAATGCCATCCTGAATTATCACTGCTACAGGAACTGTGTGATATGAAGTAGGATAATTGCCAGTACACTGTGATGATCAGTGGGTAATAATGTAACATCTCATTCTTCTCATTCAGAAAATTTCAGGAGGTCTGAAAAGAAGGAGGAAGCATGATAGATACATTGTATTCTTTTATTTAAGCTTGAGGATTCTGTCTCCTACAGTTGAAATAGATAACTATGTGTTGTTCTGCCCCTGAATAACTGCATGCACAATGAATCGTTGTGCAATGTATACAGATTTTGAAGATTTTTATTAAGTTATTACTGACTTTAGCAACCTGTATTGCCATAGATGGAAGATCATATTTCTTCTCCTGCTTTGCCTATGTGTAGTACTGGTGATCATTACAATTCACCCTGGGAAAAATTCTTTGCATTTTCTTGTATTTAAAAATATAATTCTGCACATCTAAATTGCACTTTAAATTTTTAAATATCTTTACATAAATCCATGATATAACTTAAATGGTAAGAGTGATGACATTTTGCATAGGATCAGATCAAAGAATTCACTGCTGAAAAGCTGTGTCAATTCATTAAACAAGTCTGTGGAAGCAGATATCCCTAATATACCAAAATAAGGCATAGTCATTCTCTAATCTACTTAAATTGCCTCTGGCAATTATCCTTCCCATAATCATGGAGGCTAGTTCAGGGTCACAGACAGTAGTCCCCATGCCACATACTATAGCTAAATGTAAAAGATTTATTTATATTTCTGAGGAATTATTCTTTCAAAGAAGCCTTTATTAATGACTGATCACTCCCAATTGAAAGAAACTGATAAAAAATATTTCAAATTATCTCAAAGGCAGAAGAGCAGTCTGAAAGTACCCAAATAAGAACAACTTTCTTCTACACTCATTGTCCACTGCTAGAGGCAATCAACAAGTCTTAAAGTGGGACCTGTAGGGCATTACTTGTCACTGTATTATGTTTTCATTATAGGTAAAAGGCTTTTTTTTCATGGAAAAGTTTAAAAGTCAAGCAAAAACCGTATTACAGCAGGACCACTGGTAGCAAGGATAATTAAACTTGCTTACATTTTGATATGCAAAGACTGTGTTTTCATTCTTACAGTGATAGAATATTTGCCTTCTCTGGATTTTATTCCTCGAAAAATGCCATGCCCAAGTGTGGTCACACACATATATAGAAGTGGCAATATTTCTCTTTTGTTTAAACTGGTTAGGAGCAGAGATTGAAGTCCAGAGCTGCCTTTGGGATATGACAAGTTATGGAGACGTGATTTAAAACTCAGCTTTCGTGACACACATCTTTGGTCTGAATATGAGTCGGAGGAGGCACATAAAATTGCTTGAAGCAAAGCAGCAGCATTAAAGATTCAATATTCATCCTTGAAAGGACATTGTAATAGTACAGTTTAGACAAATGCTTTTACAAAAATGTTGATACAAATGCAAGAACAAGTGCTATGAGAAATTGAAATGTTTTTTAGCATTTAGGTTTTATGAATTCCTTTTAGTGTGCAACATCAGTCACAGAATAACCAGATAATTCTTACTTGCAGTCATATGTCACTGTGCCAATGAACATGCTGCTTGACAGCCAGGTGATTCCTATAGTAGATGTGGTGGCATAGTTATACAGGAAAATTACTTCTTTAGAATGCTGGAAACCTAGATGTTCCATAGACATGGGCATACAGAATGAAGCCACACTTCAAATATCTATGACAAAGTAACTATGTCCTCTTTCTAGAAATATTCAAATGTGAAATGGAAAACATCCACTAAATAGTCCTTCTTCTCCGGATGAGAAAGACTGATCTGCCTAGATATTTTAAGGGCTTTTTAGGGATGTATATTTCACTACTTCTAGGGGAAAAATAACACATTCCCATTTAAGCAGAAGAACAATTACATTTACAAAGAAAAGACTATCTTTTCTCTTTATTTGTTTCTTTCCCTGTTATTTCATTGAACTATGTTATAATAACTGCACAAATAACACTAATCAATCCAAGTAACATGGCAGAATGTGCTCACACTTGGACCACATTTATAAGGGTCTGTTACTGTCATTACTCATGTTCTGTTATGCAAAAAGCCTAACATTACATTAGCCTTTCCTTTGCTTTTTCCTGATGCGCTCATGGAAATGTAGCTGTCCCTGTGATGACAGTAAGCGTTGTTCCTTCAGGTGTTACTGCCTTCCAGCTGACAGTGAGCATGCTGTTTGTTTTCCTTGGTTACACTAACTGTTTCCCTCCCCAGGATGGCTTTCATCTTGTTTTTGCTCATGTTTGAATACCCTTTAGTTTCCTGTTCCTCTTTCTTGACTAATGCCAACAATTCCACCCTAGTGTGATATGCAATTTCATTGATAAACAGTTTATTCTCCCTTCCAGATAATCTCTAAAGGCATGGGATATTTCTGGAAAGGTATTTCTGCAACACATTCCTGGTATCTTTATGGTAACTGTATTACTATGTTTCTTGCATATCTTCCTTTGTTTAGGTGTTTCGGCAGAAAGTGGTCTATTTCCATATGACTGTGAATTTAGTGAAATTTTTTTTTCAGGTAAGATGTAGAGTAGTTTAATTTTGTTTGTAATATGAGGATTGGATATTTGCCTAAATCATCAAACTGCTTAAGAGGTTCAACCTTAACTGGCTGTCAGTTGGTCACTTTAAAGACTCTATTTTTCCCCTGTTTTTCTGCTTACTTACAGGACTACTGAAGGGAAAACAAGGTTGTCCCACATAACTTGAAGATCATCTGGAAATAAGTTTCTCTGGCTCATCTCAGCTACTTCATGAGAAGACAAATGGTTCTTGGAGTGGAAACTCAGCACAATTGTGGATATTTATCTGAAAATTTTGATTTTAAAAGCAAAGTACATTCTTAAATAATTGATGCAACATATCTATATTGAACCAGGCATTTGGGTTTATTAAGACTTTCTATTTATATTTTAGCTTATTACCATTTACAACATAGTACAGGAGTTGATTAATAGATGGTAGTTGAATAAATTGTGGTCTCGAAACCTGCCTAGAAAGAAAAAGTTCACATTTCTTAGCTCAATTGATAGAAATGCATACCAGAGAAAAAAATTATGTTCCCATGCCATCAGTTCTACTAAAAATCTGATTTGATTCTAAAATTTTCCATTGAAAATACTGTCTTCTCAAGGGAATTCAGATAAAATTTAAAGGCTTTTACTTGCTGCTTTGACTTTTACTGATAATTGAGTTTCTATAGTCAATAAATGCCAGAAATAGTTTTCAAAAACCAATGCTCTTTTTGTGTGTTTTACTCTCTTGCTTATTTGGTTTATTTTCTAGGAACCTATTTTAGAATGGCCTGAACAACATTCTAAATTAGTATGTTTTCTCTTTGTAATTATTGGTAAGTAATCAGTTTTTAACACTGTTTCTTTGTCATAGAAGTTTGCTTATTTTAAGTAAAGAAAAAGAAGAGCAACATTCACGCAGCCCAGTTCTGAAAGTCAGTACCACTTTTAAGTCCTGCAAAACTTTATGCAACTCTACAGAAACACATGTTGAACAGAAATTAATCGGAATAAGTATTACACCTCGAAGCACTGTGCTCTTTGAGTCAAAATGCTGGGGCTCTTCACCAGAATGAAGGTAATCCTGTACAAGTCATTTTTACCTCAGTGTGCATTGCTTCCCTTACCCACACATTTCATGGCTATATTAAACAAAAAATACACTTCATAGGCATGCATGGAGGGGTTTCTTTAATACCATCAGCTGCTTGATATAAATATGCATCTATGGTGATTCACATTCTGAAAGGTAAATGAAGTTAAATACCAAATTAAAACCCTCAAAAAGTTTTGCCTTTTTTTTTCATCCTTTTTTTCTTTCATTGAACTGTAATGGTTCTAATGAGAAAATGAAAAGAAAGCATTAAATAGGGAAAAATATTTCCTTAGGATGAACTGGAAGTTTCAGCTGTCATTTTTGTTTTGAATATACAGGGTATCACCAAAGTCACCAGAATTAAGAAAAGCTGTGGTAATGATTTTGCTGAATACAGACTGTTGGAAAAATCTTTACACTAAAAAATATAATGAAAAGACTTTTTTTTTTTTCCTGAAAACAACAGGTTTAATTAGTGAGTCCATGATTCCAATTCTACTGCAATGAAAACTATGCATAGCTCCAATGGAGCTGAACTGCTCTAAAATATGACTAGAAACTCAGAATTAACACAAGGAGTGCTTAGTAAAGACTAAATGAAAACTCAGCCAAAAACAGCAAGAACATAATGATTTGGCCAATATTTGCTTATCTTATACTTTCAAGTGGGCAAAATTCTGTACAGCTGAAGCTGCAGCAAACTTTATAAATAATGAACATAAAATCTACTCAGCTCTCATCCTGATGCAGAAAACTCTTTTAAAAGTGTCAAGAGACACTGCGAATGAAAAGAGTAGACCACCAGCAGATATACACTCTTTGCAAAGCCCTGTTGTAGAAGTCAGAAGTAGTTGTCTAATTATCCTGTAGTTACCTCATCTTCTAATTAACAATACAAACAAAACAAACAAAACACCTCCTAGTTACTGTGGAATTCCATTGATATGTGCTTCCATAATCCTTGCAGAACAAAGATTTATTAAGAAATAGAAAAACTAACAATATTCAAGTTATGCATAGAGATTTGGAAGTATAAAAATTATAATACACTTCTAGCAATATATTACAGCTTTCCTTTTTTTTTCCCCTACAAAAACTGTCTACAATATTGTCACTTCTTGCTCATAGATTGCATGGTGTTTTGGTTGTTTAAATGTCTTCCTGTCCTTCATATTAGGATTAGTAAGATTCAACTGTAGCAGGTATACCTTTGGGAATTGTTTTTTTATTCAAAAGAAAGGAGAGTTTTGGGGTTTTTTTTAAAAGAAAGAGCTGTTAGAATCTAGGAGAATGAATAATTCAAGATAGTTCTCTTCTTTTTCAATATTCAGGTGTACAAGTCTCATCCATAAGAAATCCCACGTGGTTCTTCAATCAACTTCAGATTCACATTGAGATATTTAACCCTTTCATTATTATTCTGTAAGTAAACCAGGGAGATTCTGGAAGTCAAATAGAAGAAATATTTCTAAGACTGCTAACCTACTTGAGAAAGAAGAAATAAGGCATTCTCACTGAGGAGAGAAACTTGAAAGCCTAAGAATAATAAAGAAGCAAAAGGCTTATGCTGATGTTACTAGAAAGTAATTTTTTAATATTTACTTTATGCATTTTATGGAAATATCAAAAGCATAATTTTCTGTAGCATGGTTTCAAAAACTTAAAAACATGGGGTTTTTTCTCTATTAAATTATGCAGAAAAAGATGGAAAGTTTTTGGTATTTTAAACCTAAGAAGACAGTCATTTTCAGCTGCAGGGATTCTGTAACAAGAACAAATCAATGCACAAGAACTTAATCTTTGGTCTTGAGGTTATGGTGAATGCACTGAGGAATAGATAATAATAAGTATTAAGGAAAGCCCTTGGAATGCTTCAATTGTAATATATCTGTACATTGCAACACCTCCCTGAGAAGCACAGTGTCACATATAATTATACAGTGCCCGGAGATAACACAAAAGACCATCTGTAAGCTTTGAACAGATGTAGCCTTTGAATACTTGAGCTTATCGTGGTCTTAACATTTTCAAACCTCAAAGCAAGTGCAGCTTCAAAAATAATACTGGAGCAGGAACAAATTCAAAATTGGGATATTCTAATTCCTGTGAAGTTGATATTTTGTTCACTGTTATTTAAAAACACTTATCTGTTCAATGCCTTGTGTTTTAAGGGAAAAGGCTTTTGTATACATAATTAAATACCTGCCAATTTTATTTTTCAGAATAATCTCCCTACAAACACACAGACTAAGGACAGAACATACTACAATGGACTATTTCAGTTGGAATAAACCTAGAGCAATCATCTAGTCCAACTGCCTGATGTCAGGGCTGACCAAGTTGTCAAGTCCAAATACTTCTTAAACATTGACACTCATAAGGCATCAACCACCTCTCCAGGAAGCCTGTTCCAGGGTTTAACTGCCCTACTGGTAAAGGAATGCCTTTTAAGATCTACTCTAAACCTCTTCTGATGCATTTATGAAGCACTCCCATTCCATCCTATCATTGAATAGCAGGGAGAAGAGATCAGGATCTTCCTTTCCATTTCCCCTCTGCAGGAGGTGTAGAGAGCAAAGAAGTCTCCCCTCAGCCTTTTTTTTTCTCCAAATCAAACAAGCCTAAACTCCTCAGCTGCTTCACAGGACATTCCTTCCAGCTCTTTCTCCTCTAGACACGCTGAAGGACCTTCACATTCTTCTTTAATGGTGAGGCCCAGAATAGCACACAATATTTTAAGTGAGGCCACAAAAATGCTGAATACAGTGGGATAATCACCTCTTTTGACTGGTTGGTGATGTACCCCAGGATGTGGTTTGCCCTCTGGACTGCCAGGGTACACACTGCTGACTCACACTGAGCTGCTGCTGACCAGCAGCCCCAGATCCCCTCCTGCAGGACTGCTCTCCAATCTCTCCTCATTATACTGTTCCCCATCACAACTCCATCCTAAGTGCAGAATACAGCTGTCTTGGAGTGATTTATGATGCTAGTCCATTCCATGATCCTCTGCTTTATGCCCCAAAAATGTCAGCACTACTTTTAAGACCCAGGACCAGGTGTGTGTGTGGAGTCAGGGGAGCTCTGGGCTCTTTGGTGGGTATTTTTCAAAGCCTCATGGCCCAGGTGTTCCATGGCACTGGGTAGTTTGGTTTTGCTTGTTTTTCTTGGCCCAGGCAAAAAGCTTTTCCCTCCCCTGGCTAGGAGAAGCTGCAGCAGCAATCTTTCAGCTGTCTCAAGGTTAACAGATTAGCTGCTAGTCCGAGACCAGAGACGCCGGAGCAGGGCTGCCCCGTTCTAGCCCTAAGCCCTGGGGAGCAGAGCCAGAGAGAAAGCACACCAAGAGGCTCCAGCCCAGTTCTCTCACCTACCTTGAGTGCTGTGATAAGGTTAGTGCCAGAAACCCACCAGATTTTTGCCTGCTGCTGGAACTCTTCCATGGAAGCTGCACTTCCCTCAGCGTGAAAGCCAGTGCCATCTCACACCATGTGTCAGGGGTATTTCTTTAAATTTTGCCCCATTCTCTGGGCATTTTTGGGACTTTGTTCCTGCACCTGTGTGGGGCAAGGGGTGAGTTCTGTGAGCATTCGGTTGTTAATAAACCACTGTTTAACAGTGGTTAATTAACAGTTTATTAAACCACTTTTCTTAGCTTTCTGTTGGTGGAGGAGGAGGATTATTGACACCTTTAGAGGAGACTACTCATTGCAGAGAATCTTCTCTTAATTTTATTTCAAAAGTTCAAAGTACCATTGTCAGTTTTGAGACTTCATCCCAATAATCATAGCCCAAAGCACTAATCTACCTAGGTCCCTCTGCAAGGCCTCCTTGTCCTTCAAGAGAGTGAACACCACCTCCCAGTTTGGGATCATCAGCAAACTCATCATAGGTTCACCTCCTGCATCCAGATCATTAATAAACAGATTGAATAGGACTCTCCCTGGAACTGAACCCTGAGAAACATGGCTGGTGATCGGTTACCAGCCAGATGTAACTTCATTCACCACAGCCCTCTGAGCTCTGCCCTGCAGCCCCTTCTTCATCCAGAACAGCGTGAGCCCACACATTGCACAGCTGGACATCTTGTTCAGAACAATGCTGAGGGTCAGTATCAACAGCTTTACTAAAATCAAGGATAACTACATCCACCTCTTTCCATTTACCCACTAGGAGTGTGACCTTATCCTAAAAAGATATCAAATTAGTGAAACAGGTCTTTTCTTCTGTGAACCCACATTGACTGTGTCTGTTGACTGCATTATTCTTTAAATAACTTCCACTAGTATCCAGTATGATCTTCTACATATTTTTTCAAGGAGCTACAGTTAGAAAACCAGATCTACGGTTCCCTGGGCCTTCCTTCACACAATTTTTGTAGACTGGAATAACATTGGTTAGCAGAATAATTTTATTTCATTCAGGTAGCAGGAAATGGTGAGAAGTTCAGTGTAGGATATGGTTTGTTTTAGGGGTCAAAGAAAAGAGAAAGGAAAAGGGGATGTGCCCAAGAAGGCTGCAAGAGATGAGAAAGGAAGACTGAAAGAGGAAGGCATAAAGAAGATAAAATCCTATCAAACCATATTAACCATGCACTGTAGAGGTAGATCTTCACACACCTAGGACTAGCTTTAAGAAAAGTTATAAACACTTGGTCCCAAAGGTATCATACTCCTAAGCAGAGCTGGAGTTTCACTAAATAGGACTATCAAAAGCATAGATTTAATGATCCTGTACTTACACCCAGCTAAGCAACTGATAGCATTCTAGAGTTCTGCCAGCTTGGAGTGCTCTGTGAGCAATAAAATTATAACCAAGCTATTAATAAAAACTGATTTTCATTTCTTCCATTCAATAATCACTTGCTATGAACAGCAAATACCTAGGTGGAAAGTAAAATGCAAATTTCTCACATGGTTTCTCTCAAGCCCATAAATCTCCCAAACCAAAAGTCTATGAAAAAGATAAAAGCCAAGGCTAGAAGTTACTTTTTAAAAAGGAGATAACAGACTTATATGTGAACAAAGTTATCACTATGGACTAATGGAAATTATAGAAAAACACTATTTCAAAGACAAAACTTTAAAGTTTCTATGCATTTACAGGTTCCTTATCTTAGGGTACTGAGGAGAAAAAAAGAAAGGAAATTCAACTGCAGTACATTTGCACAGTCATAAGAGCAAAGTAAAATTTTCCAAATAAGAGAAAAGTTTGTTCACATGGGATGAGATATTAAAAATACTAGGATAACCTGTAAAAGTGTGTACTGAAAACAAAACCACTTTTTATAAGGTGGGAATAATTATAAATTTTACAGTGTACCTGAAGTTTCTGAAGACAACAAACCAATCTCTTTCAGTTCCAAATAAATCTCATTTTTGTAACTGCAGGCCTAATTCTGAGGTTCTGTTTGCTTAGTAAACCTTCAATTTATCTCTAGATAGCCAAATATTCATTCACAGTTTATCTGTTCCTGTATCAAAAAAGAGTCCTGATATCTTTCATCTGGTGTTCCTCTTTCCCTTGTGAATGGTGAGTTAGTTTAGAAAAGGCCTGCTTGGGAACAGAGGGGCCTTATACATACACCCAACAAAATACAATTAAAACAACAAAGTCTCTTTACTCAATCTTTTAGAAGTTTGGTGGTGGCTTTATGTATTTATTTATCTATTCAGATCACCTATAAGTAATAACCCATGTCCATGTTTAGCAGAGACAATGTGGAAGTATCTACTCCTTAACATTGAATAGTCTGGCACTCTTTAAAGAATAAAAAATTAAATCTAGATTCTGAGTTCACCTTGCGCATCTTAGAAATATAGAGAATAGGATTTTCAGCCCTGTTCTTTTAAAAGACAAAATCTTGCTAGATTCTTGTCCGCACAACGAAAAGTGGTGTACAGTAAAAACATTGGAAGAGAAGTATATACACAGGAAGTACCAAAATGAATCTTACTTCTAGATACCATTACAGATGGAAAGCAGATAGACTTTTGAACAGATTTAGGCATTAAACACTTTGTATGAAACTTAGGTGTGGAAACTTTAATTGGCCAATAAAGTCTAACCAATGAAAATCAGCGAATTTCACAGAGCACACGTGAGTTGGGTCAGCTGACTAGTTCCCAGAGTTTATGGCTGCTTTAACTAGGAGCTTGACTAAGCGTGCTGGTTTTGCATGAATTGATTTTTGGTGAGGAGAGAAGGAGCCCGCCACAGAAGTGATTTTCTGAGAGAAGCTGCTAAGAGCTTCCTCCGTGCCTGGAAAAACAAACTGCTGGCTGGCTCTGAGAACAGGCATGCTGCTAAGCCAATTAGAGAAGCTGATAATGCCTCAATGATAACATATTTAAGAACAAAAAAATCACAGGAAGCTCTCTTGCTCCCTGCTCTCTGGGGAGGGGTGGGGGGGGCCGCAGAGACAGGTGCCCTTCTCAGTGGGGTTGGTGCCCCTTCCTGGAGGGGGCTGCTGGACCCACCGCGGCCACCAGGCCACAATGCGGGGGGCCACCCCGGCACCGTGAACAGCCATGTGGCCTTGAAGCCTTGTGGCCGAGACCAGCACCGCGAGGGGCCCCGCCGCCCTCCCGGTTCGGGAGCAGCCACATGGCCGGGACCGCGCGGCCGAGCAACCGTGTGGCCAGGGTGGCATCCCACAGCCATGGCTCTCTCAGCACGCCTCACAATGGACTTTATTTACTTAGCCGCTTTTAGCCAGCCATGCAGCCGTGACTGAAGGACAAAAGTGGCCAACAGCTCTTTCTTTCTTTCTTTCCAGTGCCCTGCAGGAAGAGGAGCACGGGGTGGAGCCGGCAGCCAGCACGGCTTGCGCGCTGCCGGCAGAGACCGTGACCGACAGACAGAAGCATGGCGAGTGGTTCACCAATGGCAGAGCCCAGGCGAGATCAACATCTCATCATTTCAGAACTCTATAAAAACTTTTCAATTTGAGGAATTTGAGAACAAATAAACCTACGAACATCAATTCTCTCCCGACTCAGAAAAGAAGAAAAGGTAAAGAAATGTGAGAAGAACAACATGGCAACACTAAGATTGGTCTAAAAGAGGGAGGGGGAGGAGGAGGTGCTCCAAGTGTCAGAGCTGAAATTCTCCTTCAGGCCGTAGTAAGGACTTTAATACAACAATCCATTTCCTATAATTCATGAAGTGCATGGGAAGATGCAGCATTCACCCACAGCCCATGAGAAAAGGGCACTCATGCTGGAGCGTGTGGATGCTGAAAAGTTGTGATCTGGTGAGAGGCTTGAACAGAGAGAGTTAGAACCTCTGCTTCCAGAGACAGAAGAAGAGGACCCTTGCTTTTATACTGGAACAGCTCATCCTTAAAACAAAAACCCCATAAACTAAAGAGCCCATGCAAAAAGGCAGTTGTGGGATGAATGCTTTGCCCGTTGGTGGGACTTCACATTGCAGCAAGTTTTGGACAGACTGCTACTCTTGAAAATTAGAACCCCATTGGAAAAGTTCAGAGAACTGTCTCCTGTGGGAAGGACTCCATGGCATAGCAAAAGAGACTCCTCTCCCTAAACAAACTGAAGAAACACTTTTAGAAGTAACAAACTGACAAAAAAGTCGCATATGTTGTCTGTTTGTGCTGTTGTTAGGAAAGAACAGGCTGAGGGGCAAAAGTTGCTCTAAAAATTCCTTCTAGTTCTATTATCCTCTTTTAATTGTGTTAATAATTTTTTCTTTATGCCTTTTAAAATTTGGAGCCTATTTTGCCCTTAAAGTGCTTTCTCCTAATTCTTATCTCATCCCATGAATTTTCTTTCCCTCTCATGTGCTTAACGATAGCAGAGGAGAAGGAGTAAATTATTTTTCATAGGTGCACTAGCATATGGCCAGCGTCAAACCCGCTACACTAAGCTGTCTAATTTTCTGCTGATGTCAGAGGCAAGTATATATGACATGCCCAAGATGTTGATTTGGATAACAGAAGTTTAACATTTCAGTCTTTTAAGATATTCAACAAATCTGTGGAGAAATGAAATCTAAATTTCTAAGAATATGTGTGTGTATTGGGGGGCGGGGGAAAGATATATATGTGAATTTTTAGAAACTAGTTAATATTTTATAGAACAAAAAGGTGTTGTTTTTTTTTTTGAGTGTTACTTCCTTGTTATCACTAGCACTAGTGCATTGTTTAAGTTATCTGTAGTCAAAATAATACGAAAAACTTTTTATGTATTAATACTGCAAATTCATTACAGCTCATCTTAATACTTAGATATTAGGGAAAAGCACAAACAAATAAATGGATTTAAATGAAAATACTTTGCCTTAGAATGCAATTATAAGTTTAAACAAACTAGTAATATTTCTGTAGTCTATTAATAAAGTCAATGCATAACTGTGAGTGTTCTTTGTTTTCTTTCAAGCAATTTAGTTGTTCAGATGATGTATATTTGATAGAAAGAGTGAGAAAATGTTATGTAAAGACATATTGAAATATTGCATTTTGTGCACACACAAATAGTCCAATCCTTATTCTATTAAAAAATTAGAAGAGTAGTAATTAAATAATGCTTTAAAACACTCTCTATATGTGCTAGGCACACAATTTCTGTCTTTCATAATTTTTTCTGTGGTTTTAGATATGTGTTTGCTTCACAAATACCAAGCATTTATAATTGCTTTCTAGCCATGTTGGGGAAACTGACTCAGGATAAAGCATGCCTGAGAAATATGTATTATTTTTTAAACTACTATTGTTATTATTTAACATTATACGGATGATATTTTGGGGGAAGAAACAAGCAAATAATTGAAACTCTGGTACATTTCTTAATACTGGAATGATTTTTTATAATGCCAAAATTGACTGCATTTTCTTAGATTCCACCTTACTGTATAATGTAATCAAAATTTGCTGATACTTCTAAACTGTAACTGGAAAATTGAAAGAATGTTTACATGGTAATATATGCCATGTTGATTTGATTTTTAAGTTTCTATTGCTTGGAAAACTGTATTTTCAGTTTCAGAGTTGTATCCTGATACAACTCTAGGGCATTATGAGTCAGGGTAAAAGTATCAAATTCCATTGCATGTGTGTTCATCACTGAGTTTTTAATAACATTTACTAATTATTACTATTCTCTAATCTCTAGCTACCTAGGCAGCCTAGCTATAATAAAACAATAGGATCTCACCAGAAATGGCCACCTACCCTACAGTCAGAATAAGTACATTGCAGTCCTGACTGATTAAAAATCAGACTGCTAAGTCCTGCCAAGAGAATATATTTTACATTTAAAAAAAAAAAGGAGTTCCTCAAAAGATGTCACAAACACGTTCCTAAACTTCCATTCCACTAATAAAACTGTGTCCTACTAATTCAGACAGAAAAGCAAAAGGTCAGAAAGATTTAAAAGCCATAAAAATGTATTAATTGCCAGAGCATTAGGCCATCTGTTGTGAGGCAAGAGTCTTTGTCCTCTGTGGTGGACTCTGCTATATCAATAGTGTAACTGCTGTTAAATAGCTGTGTGTTAGTTTAGCTCCTCCTGGAGCAGACATTTAATTGAAACTCAGACTGGCAGAGTACATGGCTCCCTGTTGTTAATTGGTCTTTAGAGACTGTTAAGAAGTATGGCAATTATCTCTAGCCCCAGTCCCAAAACAAAAAAAAAAAAAAAAAAAAAAAAAAAAAAAAAAAAAAAAAAAAAAAAAAAGAAAAAAATAGAAGAAGAAAATAATCAGGTCACCTTGTCTTTTCATTAACAAGCACCAATAAAAAAATTTGTCAGTTCTTTAAATAAATGTAAGCCTATGTGGCATTTTCTTTAGACACAGACTTGAATAGAAGTATGGCACAGCAGTTGATCATGTACCACTAAGGCTGGTGGCCCTGAGATTGTCTGATCAAAACCAAAAATCTTTTTCTTCTCTCTTCAGTGAAAAATACTCTTTCTAGGATCAGGTTAAGAGCTACAATTCAAGGTGTGTAAAAAATAACGCACTATAAAATGTCAAGATGCCTGAAGAAGATGGATGGGAGAAATAAAGCAACAAGTGATCTGTGAGAGAGTCCTAACATCCTTCAGAGAAGAAAACTTTCAGAGCTAATTAGAAACATTTTTCAGTACAAGCAGCCAGCTGTATTTTCTGCCACAAATTATTTAAACTTAGAAAGGGAAAATTAACTTACAAACTAAAAACAACTCTTCATTAAGCACTAAATCTTTCCTTAGAACATAGAAAAAGATTTTAAATAACACAGTCACTGTGACACAATTTTAGATTTTTAAGAAGTAGCAAATAGTGTCCTCTCCATATACACAACAATATTTATATAATAGTATAAATCATAGTAGTATAAACACTTGTTTCAATAAAAAGGTAAAGGCAAAAGATACAAAAATCCATATATAGAGTCAATAGGAATTCTTACAAAATTAATTTCTGATCACTTAAGAGATTTTATTTTTAATCTCTCACGAACAAAAGTGACATTGAGAATACTGTTTAATATATGTATCCTCTTGTATTACAAGAATTGTAATTGTATTACAATCAGAATACTTAATACTCAAATCTAGAAATTTAAGATGACAATCATCTTTGCCTTAAAATTCACGCTGGTTTTAGAAATTTTCCATGCTACTCTTGGAAAAAGAGTAGTTACTTTTGCTAGGAAGAATATTCAGGGAATACTCCCTTCTAACCAACCTTCTCTTTATTCATCGAAGAAAGACTCTGGTGAAGAGTAAGAGTGCTATCCTGGAAAATGTTAAGCATTTAAATACTGCAGAGTGCTGCTAGAGATAGCAGACACCTAACATTCAGCTGGTCAGGGAAATAATTTTATGTATTTAATGAAATGGATGAGGACGACCTAAAGACAGACTACCAATGCAAATAGTGCTGCTCAGGATAGTTTTCTTTCCCCTTCAAATAATTGCACAGCATAATGTTTGTGTAAGTTATACAATCCGCAGAAAATGTGAAGGGTTGAACACAGAATTATTAACAGAATAACCATCTTGACTACTGTGAGAGTTGCAGCCAATAAGTATAGGGCAGCCCCACACCAATGCCGTGGTGGCACTTCTGGGACTTCATGTGATACCTTTGAAAAGCACTGCACTCATCAGCTACTGAAGGACTTGAGTAGTTCCATGTTTAAACTTTAGTGTGAATGACCAATGGTCTAAATGAGTATTTTAGATGGTCTTCAAGCAGGAGACTCTCAGAAGCTTGTAGAAAATCATCTTGAATAATGATTAATAAGGACTAAAAAATACACACTTTTTTTTCTGTGGACCTTGTTTCTCAAAGGAAAATTTGATTGCGAGACTTTGAATCTGCTTCAGGGTGTGAACTAATAGACCTGGTCATGTAGCTCAGACAAGAGCTTGTACAGAGAAGAGGTCCTCAGTTTTCACCAAATTACTGTTTAGGTCATTATACTTTTAGATATTCCTGGATTAATTGAAACTGCCTGAATCCAAAGCACAAGTATCTATCCTATTGCTAAATATTATTAAAACACAAAAAATCTGAAAAACAGGCTTTATAATCACAGGTCTGGTATCAAAGTCTGCAGCAGGGCAATTTGGTGTAACTTGGTGCAGTAAACTTTAATAAACGGCAGGAGGAAGGTATTATGTATTGTAAAATCATCTTTGCTTTTACTCATTTGTAGAAAACACTTCTCTCAGACATAATTCTGGGAGAATATCATTCACATGCTCATGTCTTCAGTTGCTCATTCCATTAAATAAAGAGCTCGGGCTAATTAAATAAGACTGCTTTAAGGTAAATCTCAGTTCTCCTTCAATGAATACAGGCATGAAAACCTTCCAGGTATATACCACTTGCTGTAAGCACCATGAGGTCCATCCCATAGACTTGGAAGTCCAGCTTTAAAAATTCTATACTCTTTTAACACTTCATATATTTTTATTTGGTGTTATAAAAGTGTATCTAAAAGTTAAGATCATTCTTGTGGGTTTTCTTTTTCTCTTCTTGAGAAACTGTAATGATTTTGAGAGCAGTAATGGTGAACTGCACTTCAGACCATTGCCTTTTACAATTCTGGGTATTGTCTGTCTTAAAGAAAAAAAGCCATAGGAATAAATTCTCAAAGACCACCAAGACCAATATAGGAAAAGAAAATGATTCCATTTTCAAATCTCTGAAAAAAATATTTGTTTTTCATATTTCCTGGTCTTATTCCAAATAACACAGATTCATCATTACTATTAACAATGCTTTTGTCATTACTGGTTCTCTCAATGCTTGCATTGCTTGAAAGCTTTGTTAACATACTAACATCAATATTATTAAGTGATAATTTAAAGCTTGACAGAGTTACTGATAACTCAAGAATCTTTAACTCTCTACTTTGGCATGTTTTATGAGCACAAACTGCCATGACTAGGGAGAGGATGTAAATAAAAGCATCATGGAAGACTAAGCTTGAATTTTTCCTGTGACAACTCTTAAGTCATTGTATTTGCCACTTAACAATTTCTTCTGTTAAAGTACCAGGTTGTTATGACTGTATACTCATTGAGAGGTGTTCAAAAACTCAAGCTTTGTTAGCTGAAATTAATAATAAGTTTCATTCTGGAATGAAGAAAGCTTAATACCAATTTTTCTTTTTTGCTGTTTTTGATATTGTTGTTAAAGATAGCTCTTTGAAGTGAATTAATGGATTTTTGGACTAGTTTTCACAGGAAGGAGCTAAGGTAAATTAACTGCATTTTCCATATAGGCCTATATAGGATTCACTATTCCCTTTAATAAAATGGAACTCTCCTGGTTATTTTTAAATTTTTTTGATATTTCAAAGAATCACACAACCACAGAATGGTGTAGCTTGGCAGGCACCTCTGGAAATCATCTAGTCTGAAAAACGATTTATAAATACATGCGTAACACCTCACTTTAAGTGATGATATATGGAATATGTCCCAGATGGAATTCTAACCCAAATTAAAAGATATTCATAAGAAACTGATTAAAAGATCTCAGTACGGAACAATTGCTCACTGCTTCTTTGTGCCTTGTTTTTTATTTCTTTCCTTACTAGAGAAAAAAAACTATTATTTAAATAAATGTTTGTTACTTCTTTTCCACTTTGAAACCATTAGTCTAGAGAAGGAAAATCTGTTAAATCTGAAGGGAGCAGTATGCCTGGAATGTCATTGCAAATTAGAACCATTAGGATTATATTTTCTTTTCTTGTTTGTCTCTTATACATGCATATATTAAAAAAAGTGTGATTTGTTAAAAACACAAAAGAGTAAAATTAGCCAAGACTACGACTTTAAAGCTGCTTTCCTTATCTTGGATGCCCCATTCCTAGAAAAGGGGCTGTCATGATCATTGTACATGCATATCTGAGGATCACTTTGAACAATCAAATGTCTGTTTCTCAGCAATTATTTCATAATACAGCAACTAAAAGCTCCTTGCCAGAAATAAGGCAGGTTCAAAAAAGATGAATATGAACAAATAAGAGAAGCACAGGCAGAAAGGAAAACCATAGATGGCAGAATTGATTTCTCCCAAGTCACTCACTAGGTCTGCATTCAGCTTCTAGGCCTGCTAGGAAATCAGAAAACTCCAGTATAGTTTCTCATACCTTAAACTCTTAGGACATCATTCCTTTCCTATTTGATTCCCAGCTTTTTCCTAACTGTCAGCAAAGATATACAGTACAGGTTTCTCAAAACTAATCTTAAGGTTTGTTGAAAAATTGCTGCTGACCTGGGATCTGTATAAATATCATACATTTAAAAAGGGCATCTCAGTGGTATTTTCCTAAAACTAAGTAATCCTAGCTCTCAGATGATGTAGGTCAGTGTAACTTTACTGATTTTAAATTGGGAATAGTGGTTCATATAATCTAAAAGTTTGATTGATTTTTTGTAGTACTCTATGACTGGGTAGATAGTAGAGCTTTCATTTTCTCATTTAATCCCTTCTATTTGAATAGCTTGCAGCTTTTTTCACTGTTTTAACCTCACATCTGCTTGCTGTAACTCAAAAGAGAAATAATTAAAGGACTCCTCAGAAGCCTGGAAATTACCTTCACCTGAAAGCACTGTATTTTAGATATCAATAACACATAGTAACACTCCTTAGCGACTTGCTGTGAAACCTCTGTTCCTCATCCCTATTCAAACAGATTCTCCCTGCTTAAAAAAAGAAACAAAACAAAAAAAAAACCAAAAAAAACCCAAAAAAAAACCCAACAAAAAAAAACCCTTTAAATTATAAGATAAAAATATTTTAAGCAAGTAAAGAAGTTCAAGGGAATCTATTCTCATAACTCTGTGGTTTAAAGTTTTTTGCCATCAAAGTATTTACATCTGCAGAGCTCTAGCTGCATATCAATTTAGTTATTCGGATAGAAGGTTTGTTATAATTCCATCTGTCACTGAGAAATGGTTGATGAAAAAATCCCTCATCTTACAGAAGAGAGTTGAATCTGAATGAAATGAGAAGCTTGGATTTGCATTATCTCAATACTGTCATTGTTTAGGTTTTTAGTGGTTGGCCATTCTGTATAACTAATCTACAACAAATGTAGGGGTCTTATGACTTCCTTTCAACTTTTGTATACATAAGAAATATTTTTTATCTTCTTATGAGGTTTAATTCATTATTCTATCCAGTTTACTGTTCAAGATATCTCATTGGTTTCATCAGGCTATAGCAGGAATTGAATTTTTGTTTCAGACAACTTCACACATTTATCTACATGACTGAAAGACTTTCAAAGCAGATATTTTTAGTCTCAAAAAAAGACTTCTAAAACCTAATTTTTCAATAAAGTTTATCAGCCTTGAGGAGACAGTGAATATACTTAAAATTATCAGAGATTGGATGAGGCCAGTTAAAAAGTTGCATTGCAAAAAAAGATAAATCCTAAGCACCTCAATTATTAATATTATTATTATCATCACTAATATTTTCCTGGCTGACCCAAAAATTTCACTAGTTTTCGGGGTTAAAAGTTATCTTAACCAGTCATGATACATTTTATACAGCACCACTTACTTAAAAGGACTAATAGAAAACTACTACACCAAGATACTAATATAGGAGAAAGAAGTGGTTTATCTGCACTTTAGTAATGCTTTCAACAGTTTCTCCTGCATCATCCTTATAAACAAACTGATTTGTTGGACTGACTTGGATGAAGTACAGATAAGATAAACAGAGGGTGAAATGGACTAAAAGCTGGCTGAACTACCAGGCTCAAAAGATGGTCATGAAAGAAGCACATCAGGCAAAATACTCACCTTGGCATGTACTGGCTATGTTTGCATATTTAGCTTGCTATCCAGCTTCTTTCTGCTTTTTTTTGTTACTGTATCTGCCTCTTATTCTTATAACAGATTTCCCCTTCTGCCCTTTTTCCCAGGAGAACATATATAAATGTGTTGCAACATAAAGCAAATTCTGCCCATGAATAGCTGGTTTCAATTGAAACAGCATGCTTGTTACACTTAGATATGGAAATGGAAATAATAATTGAAGCATATTGGGCCTGTTTCTTCCCTGGTTTTTATCCAGTCAGAGAGCTATAAGAATTTAAGAAAATACAAGATAAGCAGTTGCTGTGTCAGTTTTCAAAAGTTGTGGGCACCTTAAATACATTTTTCAAACTTTGATTCAGTAAAGAGCTACATGAAAGCAATTTTTTGCTTATAATATTCATCCAAATTCTCACAGTAAATACAAATTATAATCCTTCTTCAAAGTTAGATCAAGATACTATTTTCAAATTGAAACATCAACACCAGAAACCCAGGCAGAGGTTTTGCAGTCAAAAAAGTCCAGGAAAGGATAAAAAAAAAATCTACTGAATGTATCAAATCTTGTTTCATAAGCCCCTCATTAATAAATAAATTTTAGCACTTATTTTAAATACACTTTTTTTTTCCTAACATTGGAAAAAGTGTTTAATATAAAGAGAAGCTTGAGCTTTTTGTTTATGTCTTCATCATATCCCTATCTCACCTTGCTAAATTATAAAAATTACTTTTATACACATAAATAATGGTTGGAGAAAACTGACTGCAAACCATATACTAAATCTAAAATATTTAAAGTTAAAGATTTCTCAAAGAAGTAAGTTCTTGAAAATCCAGCTTGGAGTGACTTTATATAAATACTTAAAGAACATGAATTCTTCCCCCTATGCCCATTATTTGCCAGTAGGACAGGCAAATTTCTATAAAAGAAACAGTTGTCCTTTTCTTCAATGTTATTTATAAATGTTTAAAATTTTTAGCTTTTAAATATGTGAAGAATTCTATGTAAAATTTGAACTGGGTAAAGGAGCTCAACAATTCTTGACAAGTATTCCTTGATAATGACTCTCATACACAGGAAATAAATTCCCTGTTCACACTGGGATTTCTCTTTGTAATGTTGGAGCATTTTCATTCTTGCACTCCTTCCACTGCAATTTTCTATCATATCTGCAACAAAGGTTTACAACTTCTATCTTGGATATACTAAAGCAAACTACAACCTAAACTGAAAAAATTGTGACCTTGGGATTTTTTCTATTTTAGTCCCCTTTTTTAGTGAACCCAGAAAGTTGGAAAAAAAGGTATTTTCTCTGAGTGATACTCAAATGAAGTAAATTTTGATGTCTTCTAATGCTGTACCTATCACAGCAGACAAATCCATTAATTCACCATAATTAGTACTCCATGGTGAGGCAACTGCTTGTTACATGTACCACTACAGTAGGAATTAGAGAGAGAAGGGGAAAGAAAACTCTCCCAACAGAGCTCAACCTGACAGACTGCAAAAATCAATTTTAATTAATTCTGCCTCTTTAAATCTGCCCGCTCTTTTGGAAAGATTGCTATCTGTGTCGGGCACTATGGCAATATAATTAACAAAAGCACTGCAGGGCACTGATAGCACTTGCAGCCAATTTACTTGGCAACATCTTGGTTTTATGAGAGTGCCAGGTTAGAAGGTCCATTGTATTAAGAGTGGGATTTGTGATCTATCTTCATGTAAAAGGTACTCATCTTTTACCAAGAAACACCTTGTGAGGTTTTAATTATATGTCTTCAAACAAGAATTAATGAGAGAGAACTTCTGAAAAACAACTTCAGGGTTACAGAAGAGACAGAAACTGTTTCAATGTAAGATTACTGACAGTGAAAACCCAAGGTGTCAGAGCTGTAAAATTCATACTGGGAAGCAGAGAGTTGTTTTGCTCTGGTTTGTTTTTCCATGCTACTTGGCACGCATTTCAGGCCACCTCCTGTAGAGGACAGACTTATCTGAAGCAATATCTCTGTTGTGTTACATTGCTTCATTTTCTAAAGCACTTGAAGGAGTAGAAAAATACACTACACTGGTAATAAAATATCAATTGATATTACAAACATTGAATTCATCTACCTTTGAGTATTTTTAGTACAAACATCTCAAAACAGTGCCCTTCTTTCAGAAATGCTGAAGCAATCAAATGCAATGTAATAAACAAGAATTTCAAAATATTGCCTAAACGTGTCATTAGAACTCAGATTACCAGTCTGCTGTATGTGTGTATACATATATATCTATACACATATATGTGTAAAGTTTATATTGCAGTAGCATTCCATGATAATTGAGGAGTAAATTGGTATATAACTTCCAGAAGAATCAGGTTAGTAGTTCAGTATGATTTCGGTTTAGATTTAAATAAAAAATGTAGATTATATCATATAAAGAATTTATTTGGTAGAAATTCAATCTGCTGTTTAAATAATTTTGGGAAAACACCCCATATTGTCAAAGCAGGTATAATCTATTTTCTACAGCTGACATGAAAGGTTAAAATAAATAAAAATTGAAGGCAATACTCCTTCTTCACCCATACCTTCCACCGCTGCTTGGGGAGGGCTAGGGAGTGGAGAGATGAAGTTAGGCATGACAAATGGGTGAGGAAAGGTTGGTTTATTTTTGTCTTTTGTTGCTCACTACTTAAATCTATTTAAATTGACAAAAATTTCATTTCTCCCATATAGATCCTTTTTTTGCCTGTAGTACATTTACTGTAAGCAATCTCCCTATCTTTGCCTTAACCCATAAGATTTCTTATTTAATTCTGTCCCTGCAGAAGGGGAGTGAGAAAGCAGTTATGTGGGGTTTGATTGTTAGCCAAGACTTACCCACCACAATCTTACAAGAACTTGGGTAAATCTCATATATATATCTCCCTCTCTATATCTTTACAGCTTTGTCTAACAGAAAAGCACTCGGTGTTTTCTTTTTCTTATATGCTGGTGGGACAATAACATTTCAATATGATGAATTGCAGTTTATTTTTTTTAACAAACTACTGTATTGCTAGATCCATCAGCTCTTTCATTTAAATTATTCACTCCAGTAGGTGAAAGTATGAATTCTGAATCTTTTCAGTTCACTGAGAAATTCTACAGTTCTGTTTACAGGGATGATGTACAAGAAAACCTGAAGACTGTCACAAGAAACTAATCCTGTATCAGCAATCACCTCAGTGAACCATGTATATCTCCATAAGAGAAGTAGTCAGCCAGAACTCTCTGTCATGAAACAATGCATACAAAACCTAACACTGAAAGAAAACCTAATACAGTATTTGACTCATGCTATAGAAAAATTATCAGGCTTACAGCACATTTTGTTTACTTCTTTTGTCTAGATTCCTTTTTCTACACAATACTGGCATATTTAGAATTAATAAAACAGACCAAAAAAAACTTGAAAGATTTCAGCATAATTCTGAGGCCAAACAATGCAACTTCTGTCTCCTTCTATACATAACAATAACATCATGCATGTAGTCTAAGATAAATTTTTTGTGTAAATTAGCTTAATTAATTACAATTAAGTAAAACCAAACGACATCTGAAATACGCAGGTAAGAAAATGTGATCAAGAATAACAGAGATTAACCTGACTGTTTACCGATGTTGGAGACTGCAAAAACTTAGCACGGCTGTAAGTCTCTCTTTGTCACTATAGAACACAATTTAGTTATATTCTATTTTAATATTTGAAATATGCTGCTATTGTTTTGGCTTTGTATCATACTAATCATGAAAGAAGTGATGAGGCTTGGGGCTGCACCATTCTACCTCTTCATTTGCAACTGTACGTATCAGTGTATTACCTTTCTCACCAGACCTACTGAAGCCAATGAGTTTCCTATTGATGTTCTTAACTGCTACAGCACGTACTAAAATTTTGAGTTACTCCTAACATTCCTCCTTGAAGTTAATTGAAAATGGCCAATTGTGAAAGACTTCATGTAATTTTACAGCTCATCTACTCTATACCAAACTGTTAAATATTTCAAGGATGTAAGTCCGTTTCTTGCAAGTGTAGATTATAAGTGCTTAATCATGAGAGGAAAAAGTTCTAAAGATAATTCATGAGGTCTTGAAGACTCTAGTGCTCTCTCCATCATTACAGCTGGTGCTCATTCTTCAGAATTTCAGGATATTATTAATGTGTAAGAAACACTCCCATGCAAAGGAAAAATGTGGAGCTTATGAGCAGCATTACTTAAGCTTTGTCCAAATGGAAATGTTCCAGATAGCTATATTAATGACAAGCTCCTCTTTCTCTGACTGCCATGGCATATTATTGGGGCTGCTTGGTATGAATCAGACCAGCTGCAGTTATGATAATTTTACTGCTCCATGGAAACCAGCTGAAAGGAAAGTGGGTATTACAGTTGACACAAAACTGAATATAATCCAGCAGTGTTCTCTCATCACAAATAAAGCAACCAGCATGTTAAATTACATTATGAGGTCTATGACCACCAGACCATTTATTCCCCTCTACTCAGTGGCAATGCACCCAAACCTGGATTACTGTGACCAGTTTTGGACCCCACAGTTGAAAAAGGTCATGACCTTCAAGAGAGGTTGAGGGAGATGTGCTTATTTCATCTGGGGAAGCCAAGGTCAAAGAGCAGTCTAAGAGAAAACTAGAGCACTTGAAGGAAAGTTACGAAGATGATGGAGCCTAACTCTTTTTAGAGGTAGCAGACAACAAAGCCAAAGGGGAAATGGCTAAAATTACCTGCTTGAGAGGTTCAAATTAAATATTTGGAGGCTATTGCAGCTCTAGAACAGGTCACCTAGGGAGGCAGCATAGCCTCCATCACTGTCAATTTCTAAGACTTGATTAGACCAAACCACAGCTTATGTGATCTATTGGTGATCATCTTGATGAGAGCACGAGTTTGGATGGCTTCCATAGGTACTTCTAACCACCATTTCTGTAACAAACTCCTAAATTTATCCAGTAAAGCACCACAGTTAAACCAGGTGACCAGGCATTGGATTTTGAGGTTTCTTTGGCAAAGGGTTCATCCCTCCTATAAATAAAATCAAATGCTAGTGAGAAAAATCACCATTTTGATATTTTCTCTCTTTCTTACCCATTCTTTGTACTTTTTAAAAAATCCTGTAAATTAGAGAGTTATAAGTCTCTAGCAGCTTTTCCTAACCACTGTTCAGCTTATCCTTTCACAGAGAAACTAATCTGAAACTTCCATTTAAAATGTTTGCAGAAATATTGTTTAAAATAACGTTTTTCTTCCCACACACACAGAGCAGCCACATCTCATATACTACTGAATACCACATCCAAAAAAAGAAGAGAAACAATATTTCCCTTTGAAGTTCAGTTCCCTGGGAAAGAAGTGCTAGTGGTTAAACTTCAAAGAGAAACTGCCCTTCCTACCTGGATGTAGCACTTCAGAGAGAGCTAATTTACCTCTCTGGTGAAAGGCAGGCCTTTCAGCAGTCGCGCTGACTGAGAGAAGATGTAACTGGTGGACTCCAGAATTAGATGACAATTTTCTTTGAAGCTTGGCTGCTCATCTCATTAGCATTTCAGACATGTTGAAATGATTTACTTTCCATTTTGATTCCATGTAGAAAGATAAATGGAAGCTCCCAACTTAGCTCATAAAGATGTAGCTGGACTTTTAAAGGCTTTAATATTCTTAAATGGCAACCATGAAGTTTTCTGACATACGTAGTAGAGACACCCATTTTTTTTTTTCATTTTTTACATCTTGATTGCCATCCACAAGGGACTGTGTAGTATCTATTTCACAGAAGTGAATGGAAACTATTTTTAAAAAAGTGGATGGTCTTATTTTAATTGACAATGATTCTATAGAAATTAACAAAAAAAAATTCCAATGCTTCTTTGAAATATACTATGATTAAAATATGCCTCATATAACTACTTTGTTGAAAGTAGCTGGCAGCTTGCACTTCATTATATTTGTATGGTGACATCTATACAACTAAGGAAAAGGTCAGACATACTAGAATTCTGCTGCATAACAATTTCCTAAGTGGAATATTTTTCCTGGATACATTATACATTTTCACAATCGACTTTCACAGAATTTAAAGGGCACAGCTTATAGGGTCTTTGAGGGCTTCAAGTGGCCAGCACATCTCTTCAATCCATAAGGGACCTGACAACCCACAGGTAGAACAGTTGTCTATATAAGAATCTATATAAGATTCAGCACAAGTTTCCATCTTTCTATAACTACCATTTTTATTTAGGACATTCTGATGAAGCATCTCAAACAAACTCCAGAGGTTTTGAAAAGCTTAGGATCGTTCTCAAGCAATTCAGTAGCTTAAAATATCAGTATAAGTGCAGTTGCTGGTAGAAAACAAAAAGAAAACAGAAAATAGTGCATCAGAGAACATTTGCTGTAATGTGAAAGAAAAAACATATACAAAGAATTGGAAGAGCACTGAAAGGAGAAAACAGAGCTAAGCTTGAAGAAAAGAGAAAAGACAGTAAGATCCAAATGTAATACAGTCAAGGGAATACAAATGAAAATATTTTACAAAATAATATGTAGGGAATGAAAAAATACTATTGACAATAAAACAGTGGGTTTCCTAGTTTTTTCTTTTGCTGCTAGAGGGGTTTTAATTTTATGTAGAAAGAAGTAACCTTAAGAGAAAAAATGTTTTAAAAATATAGTTTAAATAAATTAATATGTGCTTAAAGAGACATACAGTAATAGTATTAAAACACTCCAGAGTATTTTTTATTAGCCTATTAATACAAACTTCAGGTGGTAAAAGCACTCGGCCATACAACACACCTGAACTGTACATTCACTGACAAATAAAACACATTTTGTTGAATTTCAGTACTTCACTATTGTTGCAAGTACATGTAGCTGAATGTACAAGCACAGTTTTGTTTAAAAAACACTTCTAAGCACTACAGCAAAAATATTTGACAAGGTGAAAATTATTAGCTAAAAAACTTTGTTTCCTCTTCTAGAAGTAAGGATATTTGGATTTTTTTTAAGCTATCTCAGCTTTTCAGGACCCAAGTCATGAAAGATAATCTCACTTCATACCTTATTTGGTCTCAAAGGCATAGGCAAGTCTAGCTTTTCAATGCTGAACTCACATCAGCTTCACAGTCTAGGTCACAGAATGTTATGATCTAGCTATCTGATTTACCATCATTCAAAAATAGGTGAAGGCTGAGATAACGTGAATGAACTGTGATTTGTGTTATTGTTGCATACAGTGCATCACTGCCATGGGAAAGGCATTCCAAATCACCACTGTCATATCATGAAATTAAGAACAAGAGTGTGAAATTAGCAGTTTTCTGCCAATATTTTTTAAAAGGCTTTTAAGTTAGACGGTTCCTGTTACTTTCCTCTGTCTTTACCTATAAAAAGTCCCAATAGGAGAGTGTTCTCTCACAGGGTATAATTTTAAACTCTTGAAGTCAAATTCAAAGTGTTTCAGTAATAATACAAACTTCAGTAACATAGCATGAGGTTCACAGATTGACAAGTATATTTTTTTTTTCTTTAAACAGGAATAAACAAAGGAGACAGACTTGTATAAAAAGGTACAGTATTACTGTGTTTCTGAAAAATGTTCACTGATTAAACAAAATGCTGATAAAAATGTAGAAAAATAATGGGGCACAAAGCATTTTTTTTTTCAAATTTTTTTAATTAATAGAAAAATACTGGCCATTTTATAATCATGTTTGGAGTTGTAATTTCTTACTATCACTTTGGTTTTGATGTCCTTGGCAAAATTTTAAAAAGAATTCCCACAAGCCATTACAGTCATCCATATTTATCATACATAACTGCATGCTTCTTAGACATTGCAAAGTGTTCATGTACAATACTACTGTCATGGATTTTTCCCTCATGTGTCAATCAATTTTTAAAAATATGATAAACTTAATTCCACTTGGACCATTTAGCTGAAATTTGAGCTTCAAAATTATTCAGCCAACATATTGATTTCAATTTCTATTGATTTGTCAGTCTCTTGGAAAAAGCTTCAGCTAAACACAAACCAAGCTATTTTATAGTTAGTGAATCATTATAATTTTTTTCTGATTTTCAGAGGCAATTTTATTCATAACTGGTACATTTAAAATGCATATTTTATATAACTTTGGTGCAGTCATTTTAAAAAGCTTATAATTAAACAGGATGCATAAACTAATACTGTAGTTGTTATTTGTGACAGTATTTGTCAAAAGATATCCCACAATATCTAAGCTCTCCCATTTTCACTTTATAAGCAGAAACAGTAATAAATTTACCAACTGTGACTATGTGAGGTCTGCCACTAAATAAATTTTAAAAATTCAATAACCAAGAGTCTCTTAAAAAAAAAGTGATCGTTGGGAATTGAAAGCACCCTACTGACCCTCCTGTGGTTTTCTGTTGACAGGTCTGAAATCCTGAGCATCACTGACATCCAGGCATGTTACCTCTGCTAGCAAGTGCCTCGCTTAAACGAGGTGAGAAAAAGTTCATGACAGACAAATTCATACCTAAAGAAGTACTAAATTTATAGAAAGGCCATTTTGCTCAGGAAGTCAGTGAGCTGAACTTTAAGGATGGAGCCACATGTGCCCCAGGGGCTGATACCACAACAAACAATTTTCTACGACCTCTTCATCAGTGACCTGAGCAATGGATACAAGTTTGGAGAAGATACAAAACCGGGAGGAATATTTGATACACCAGAGCATCATGCTGCTATTCAGAGGGACCTCAGCAGGCTGAAGGCATGGGCTGACAGGAAGCTCATGAAGTTCAGTAATGGAAATTGCATGTAGGGGGAATAATACCTACATTAGTACACACTGGAGGACAACTTTCTGGAAAGCAGTGTTTTCCAGCAGACCTGGGGTCAACAAGTTGACCATGAACTAGCAACTGTGTGCTTGAAGCAAAGAAGATGAACAGCATCTGGGCACTATATGGAAGATCTTTGATTGCAAGGGTGATCCTTTCCCCCTTTCTGCCCTGTCCTGATGAGAAATATCTAGAGTATTGTGTCCAGTTTTAGGCTTCCTGGCATAAGACAGACATGGATTTTCTGGGGCAAGTCTAGCAAACACCATGAAAATGATTGTGGAACTGGGTTATCTGACATAGAAGGAGAAGGCAAAAGAGAGCTGGGACTGTACAGCCCAGAGAAGAGAAGGCTCAGGAGGATCTTATCTAAGTGAACACCTGATGGGAGGAGTTAAGAATAGAGAGCTAGACTCTTCTCAGCAGTATCTGGTGACAGGGCAAGAGACAATGAGCATAAAATGATGTGAAAAAGCCCCATTCAAAATGAAACAACAACCAAAAAAAACAACCCACCTCACAAAACAAAAGCATGAGCACTTTATGTGCCCACTGCCAAAACAAAAACGTGCTTTATGTAATTTTATACTATGAGGATGATCAAACACTGAGAAAGATGACACAGAGAGGTTTTGAAGTCTCCATTCCTGGAGATATTCAAAACTCAATGCGACACAATCCTGAGCAACTTGCTTTAACTGACCCTGCTCTGAGAAGAGAGATTGGTCCTGGTATTTCTCCAGAATCGTCTTTCAGCCTCAATCATCCTGTGTGATTCTATGTGTGGGCCTCATTTGACACTATTTTAGGCTACAACTTTTGGCCATTAGATGTGTCATTAGAGACGACACATCATGTTGGAGCAATGTTTAATCTTCCTAGATACAGCTGCTCTGAAAAGAAGATGGATCTATTAGGTCAGGTAATTATGTAACATTAGGTCAGACGTGAATATCCAGGGGTTGTTGCCTGCCTGCAGCTCAAGCAGTCCAGTTGTGTCCAAGACAACACCACCAGTCAAGGAAGGTGGTGTATGGGCAAAAGGAAACTGGGACACACATCTGTGAGGAAAATGAGCCAGCAATGACTGCTGATATCCAAAATACTCCTTACCTTGGCTGTACACTAAATACTTGCAGTGTCTAGAACAATCCAATCACATCTCCTGCCTCAGCAGAGTAGAGCAAGCCCTGGGAAACCATAGTTACCTCTTTTCTCAGGAGAGCCCGCATATTTCTCTTCAAGCTATGTACATGGTATAAATTGTGTCTTGTGGCTCTTAGTATTATAAAAACTTTGATATGCTGCTCACAGGGTCATGAGAAATAACTAATTAGGGACTGACAAAGTTGAAGCAACCCAGCTCCCAAAGGCTTCCCTCTTATCTCCCAGCAGATAATAGAAGATCACAAAGATGGAAGGACTTCTTACTAGAGAAGTAAAAGAGATAAGTGGTAAAACTAAAAAGCTTAGGTCAAGTAAATTTACAAAATGAAAAGTTATAACTCTTGGCTACAAATCTTACCTAAGGCAGGAAACAGGTACATCACTGAGGAGAAAAGAACAAGTCTCTTTGAAAGTTAAGAATATTAGAATAATTTAATACCTGGAAGCTACTTTAACGTCTACACATCAATACTTTTTAGAGAAATAGCCTTTATTGCTCAGTTCACTCATCTACAGTTATTGCACTTGAAGATATAAATATGTAATATATGTATATATGTATCTATAACCAAATTTACATACTATACACAAATATGCATACTATATATATATATATCTCTATATATATAAATATTGCCAATATGCATATGTGCACATGCTTAGGTAGAATGTAACCTGATTAATATTAGTTCTATCAAGTTTTTTGATTTCCTTCATAAAGTCAGATAATAGTCTTGTCAAATATCTTCATTTTGGAAACAAATAGAATAAATGAACTACATCCAGTTTCTGGAATAGAACGTAATAAACAAATGATAAGCACCAGTACTAAAGCAAAACCATTTGTATATTCAATTTATCCAAACTCTGGCAACATTTTTATAACTGCTATTCACAGAAGTTGAATATACTGAGTATTTCCACTTAGTGTCCTAATAAAGGATATAATGAAATTGCATCTGTATGTCAGGTGTTTGCAATTTCACTGAACATATATACCTAAAGTACTGAGCCTAAATCCAGTGCTTCCTGGAACTGTATGTTTCTTTTGCCTTGGTTTGCAGTCATATCCTTTTATCCTGGTAGAAAGAAAAGGAGCTCATCTTTCTTGAATGAGGAAAATGCTTGAATGAGGAAAGAATCCCTGGAACATCCAGCAAATTGTGCTGGTAATTCAGCTGAAAGAACATCTTGTAAACTGTACTGCACTTCCCACAGCTGAGTGTGGGGGAAGCACCATCCTGAAGCAAATAACATTCTTCAAAAAAACTTTTATCAATTCTACTCAGAAAAGCTTGCAGGATACTTTTTCTGGTTAATAAACTAGAATATCTCAGACAAAATTCTGTTTGTAATAAGTATTGCATCTCTTAATTTAAACCTCAAATCCCTTTTGACAGACTATCTTAAATGCTGAAAAATCATATCATTTCCACACAGAGCTCATGTTAGTTGATTGAATGCACTCAGTGCAATTTGTGAGCTTCTTTGAGTGGGAAGAAGAAAACTGAACATGAGATTACACTGGTTTTGGTTTTATTAAACAAATTTTGGGTTGAGTAAATTTGTATGCATAGAGATTTTAATCTTTAGAAAATAGATGTGAAATCTTTTCCCCACACCCATCCTTGCAAACCTTTGAACACACTTTGACGCAAGTCTGAAATTCCAAAAATAATAATAACCACAATAATTAAAAATAATCTAGACATAATTTAATTTTTTTATTATTATTTCTTTATAATAGTCTTCTGTATCCCATCAGTACATCAGCTTCATTCGCACAGCCCATGCGAAATATCTGACATCTTTTTAAAGAAACAAAACAGCTATTCTTTAAAGAAACAATTATGTGAATTTCCGTGAATCATGATGTAAGGATTATCAGCACACTTTTGGGTTCTCCTATGCATCAGTAATGTATAACTGACTGGTTTAATGCAGCTCCTTTTATCTTCATGAAAGGTTATTATTTTTAAAATGTAGAAGTTTGTTTCACTCCACTAAGTAGAGCTCTTCCACCCTTAAAAGAGAAGAGTCAAAACTTTTAGGTTATATCTTGATCCAGATTTAAATAAGATTTTAGTTGGGAGTCAGAAACTCTAAATTGTCCTTTGAAAAGTTCCACTTTGAGGAGCAGCAGGCCTTCAGTATTTTTTGAAAGGAGTATTCTGCAATTCCTCTTGCCTACACTTTCACTCTGCTTTAGGCAAAAGAGAAAAGTGGAGATGTCAGAAAAATATAAACCATACTACTGGCCGTCTTCTCAAATGCAATGAAAGATTCAGAAAAATAAGAACATTTTGCTCCAGGCTAATCTATGAATCTTTTTTCCTGTCAATATAAATTTCTTCTTAGTTAAAAGGAATAGGAGACTAAGATGAATCTGAAATATTATGCAGTTCTTGGCTAGAAAATTTTAATACTTCAATATCTTGCTTCCCATTCTTTTGTTAAAATTTCGTAAATGTCCTTCATTCTGTTCATTCTTTTCAGTGGGACATATTTCACCTGTAAAATTATCTTATCTCAACTGAAAATCACATCATGCATGAATATATATAAGACTATTTAAAATTACTCAAATTATATGGGTTCAAACTTGCATTCAAGTATTTACTGTATTTCTGCAATTATTGAAGTGATGAAATATAGAGCCTCCCTTGGGGCAGAGAGGCTCTGCAGAGAGATTTTGACAAATTAAAGATGGGCAATCACCAACTGCAGGAATTTTAGCAAGGGTAAGTTCCATATTCTGCACCTGGATGTGTGTATGGACTGGGGAACGAGAGGTTGGAAAGCAGTTCTGCTCAAAGGGACCTGGGGTCCTGGTCAAAGGCACGTTGAACCTGAGTCAGCAGTGCCCTGGCAGCCAGGAGGGCCAATCCTGTCCTGCTCTGCTCTGAGCTGGTACAGCCTCACCTTAAGTCCCGTGTGCAGTTTTGGGTGCCATAACATAAGACATTAAACTATTAGAGACCATCCAAAGGAGGGCCATGAAGTGATGAAAGGTCTGGAAGGGAAGCCATAGGAGGAGTGGCTGAGGCACTTGGTCTGTTCAGCCTGGAGAGGAGACTGAGGGAAGACCTTATTGCAGCCTACAACTTCCTTGTGAGCAGAAAAGGAGGGGCAGACACTGATTCCTTCACTCAGGACTCAAGGAAATGGCATGAAGCTGAGTCAGGGGAGGTTAGGTTGGGTATGAGGAAAAGGTTTATCCACCCAGAGAGTGTTTGGGCACTGGAAAAGGCTCCCCAGGGAAGTGGTCACAGTGCAAAGTGTGACAGTGCTCAAGAAGCATTTTTGGGCAACACTCTCAGGCACATGGTGTAACCCTTGGGGATGGTCCTGTTCAGGACCATCCATCCAAGGAGTTGGACTTTGATGACCCTTGTGGGTCCCTTCTAACTCAGCATATTCTATGACTCTAAGTTATACTTAGTTTTGGTGGAGGCATATAAAACCTATAACCCAAGACTGGAAGCTGAAAGTCAACATCGGGCTGCCAGTTGCAGCCTGAGCTCATCACAAATGCTTTCACAATCCTGCACCACACAGAGACAGAGTTTAGACTCTCCAGGAGAACCCTTAAAGGTTTTCAATACAAGGCTAAACAAGTACAAGTCTCAGTTGTGACTATTCCAGTTAATTTTAATTAGTCCAGTAATCAGCACTCTGAGATCATGAAATTATACTATTGTGTCCTCAAGAAAGGACAAAATATTAAGCAGGTGAAATCTCAATAGCTAGCACTTTCTAAATCACTACAGTCTAGCAGAGCAATGTTACAATCCTGAACTGGTTTTGTCATTTTCTGACCAGTTCCTATTTTAAAGGCTATTCCATCTACAAGTCTGCTGGTGTTTCAGAAACCTTGTTTTTAAAATTAGTAAGGGACATCTATTATTTGGAGGATTTTTTAAAAATTAATTTACCTTTAGTAGCAGTAGTAGTACTAATAGTATTCATTCAAGGCTTACAACTTTCACAATTTTCTTGTGTTTTTTTTTCTTGGTATTTTAACTCTGCTACTGAATTCAACATATTAGATTCCTGTTTCCTCTTCATAGTATCGCATTTTATCATTTCAGTTTGCCATCATACATTTGCTTATACTTTTTAGATTCTGTATTTTTATAGCTGTTTCCTGCACACTCAAAAGCATTTTCTTCTTTTCAGTCTTTTTCCTTCTTAGCCATTATTGTACTTCTTTTTTGTACTCAGACTCTTTTGCATTGAAAAAGCACCTTCTTCTTTTCCCTTGTTGGGCTTTTTGTCCACTATGACAAGTATTCTGATATAAATGTGGGTCCTCTCCTTACCTTGACACATCTAAATAATTTATTTTGCCCTTGTCACAACATCTGCAAACGTTGTGAACCAAGATCTTATGAAAATCTCATTTCTCAAAATTACATCTGGTATTGCTCTCTCTTTTGTGCTCTTGCATACATATAAGTGATACCTTTTTTTCCCATTTCAGAAACCCACAATTCTGCCAATTCTACAAAGACAGTAGTGGTCCTACAGACATTAGCATCTTACTGGCATTATTACCCTCCACAAAAATGCTTCCTAAATCATTTCCTTTTCCTGGCAAAACTTGATTTTCTAAAACTAAGTGAAAGAGCACAGCCAAGAGCTGTTTTGCTCACCTTTCTGAAGTCTAAATTCAGCAAAACTGCAAGTGATTGTTTTAAATAAGCAGCAGATACTTAAATGTCCAACTGTTTTGCTGACATGAATCATATAAGCAGATTTCTACATGTAGGGGCACTGTTTTTTATCACTCTTCTCTCTTTTATTCTCAGCTAGAGGATTTCTCTAAAAAGATTCATTGCTGTTACCAGTAGCTTAATGGCTGCAGAGATAAATACACACACATGAACAGGAAAGATAATGCCTCATTTCAAGTAAGATATATCCATCTGCTTTATCTACTGGTATCTCCTGCACCAGGCTGACCTCTAGCAGAGTTTGGGTTCTCATCCAGAAGCCTGAAAAAGGGCAAACCATTGAAAATGCAAGAGAGATATTACGTGAGCATGAAACATAACATTACAATGTTTCATTTGTATTAACTCTACCAAATACAAGGCACTAAAACTGATTATAGCTCAGAACAATCTGATTTTTTTCCTTTTTTCCTAAACATACCAAATAGATGTTTATTATTTCTTTCAATAACTCAGATAATTGCCTTTATATTGAATAAATAGGCCCCTATATAGCAACAAAAAACATTATTCATATGAAATAAAATTTAACTCATGTAAAGGATAGATTAACCTCTACAAAACAGATATGTCTGGCTAAACTAATGATATGTCTATAAATTATGTATGAATCAGATAATTCTTTGCATCATTTGATAATTAAGAAGACTGTCGGCTTAACTGCAAGGATTGGGCTGGAACGTTCAAAATCCAATTTTGAGAGCTCTCTCACAAATAGAGTGAGAGTCTGGAAAAGAAACTGAACACGTTTGAACCCTTGTTATTACGGAAAATAAGAACAGGATCCTCAGGCTTAGAGGGAAGTGGGCTGTAAGTCTTAAACTAGCCATGGCACAACAACACACACAGGACCCTCCCATCTCCCCATTTAGCCATGTAACTCTCTAGCAGTCATTTCACTCTGGACTCTGCCTACTCCAAACAGATATTCAGGTTTCCTTCAGGCACTCAGATAAATATTTTTACTCTAACTTAATCTTGCTATAAATTAATTAATTATAGTCAGAATGAAAGTCAATATCAGTTTTTGCATACCAAAATAAAAGTGAGTCCCTAGTACTGTGTAAGGATAAACTGAGTATGTAAAAGGATATCTACAATGCAAATCCCTTTCTGAAAAATTTTCCCCCATTGAAAGTTCTTCAGTGTTAGGATTAATAAATGAATTCACACAAATTAAAAACTAACCAGTTATAATTTCAACTAAATTAAGTAATTAATATAAATCCTGAATATACCTTTTGCTTTGTTTTCTTCAAAACATGAAAAATCAAAAACTTAAGATTTGCCATTCATTCTAAAACAATTTCAAATGTTCTTTTTTTTCTATATCAAAGAGGATATATAGGGCATGCTAAAGAATCAGATTCTCACAGCAGAAGTATTTTTACAAAAACCTATACACATTTTTACATTTCCACATTATTTTTTATTATTTTTTTTTGCAATTCACCCTAATTCACTCTTAATAGGTAGTGTTAGGAAAGCTGGAGTGTGAAATTGAGAAGAAAATATAGACTTACATTTCAGAACCTCATCAGAGACTCAAAACATCTGTGTTTGGTAAGAGATGTAATTTATTTTCAGTACTCCATCTTGTAAGAATCCATTTCTTGCAATGAAAAACAAATTAATATACTCATAGGTTTTATTCCATATACAGTATTTCAGTTAAGGATCCATAAAATTGGAAAAAGACAAAATCTTGGTGGCAAATTTGAAATATGACAGAACACTCCTATTTGATCTTGGGAAAGATGCACACACAGAGATTGTTTTAAGTATTTCAATGCTCAACTTAGCAAAAGTTAAGAGATTTAGTAAAACATCTCTCGAACAGTGTAAAACATCTCCTTAAGCCACCTGTGCACTAATGAGAAGAATCTCATTCAGATTCTAATAGTTTTATTAGCTAGAAAAAACTAGAAACAGCGACAAAAGAAGGGGAAATAGGGAAAAGAAAATCTGGCTAGGGTCCAGCACACCATTAAAGACCCAGATCTCAGACCATCGAGAAGATGAAGGTCAAAATACAAGAGAGGTGTCCATAAGGAAATACACAGCCTGGAAAACCATTATTTAAAGTCAGGCCAGCTCTTGCCAAATAGGAAGTTCTGTCTACTGATGACTCACATTTTGTCCCAGCCTGAGAGTGAGGCAAACTGATGAGGACAGAGCTGAAGTAATCCAGACTACAAGCTTTTATCAAGCCAGATGGGGCCATCAGCCACATCAATTTTTCTATCACACAACTTCCCAGCCAGTCATAAAGGATCAGTTGGAATTAGCAGGGTTTCATTTGAATCTTGACTTCAGAGATCTAAGTGTTGAATGTCATATAAAGCAAAAGAAAAAAACCCAATTCATTCTTTTTCAAAAGGCATCACAGGTTTTTTTGTAGTGCTTCAGCACCCACCCATAAAAAGGGAACAGCAGTACATCCTCTGTATCTCAAAGGCATTTTGTATGAATTCATTAGAGAGTGTAAACAGATTGATCTATCATAACCATGACTCTATGAATACCAAAGCCTGAGAGAGAGAGACCAGAGTGAGTATCTTCTGTCCCTGGCTTATGCATGAGGCCACTTGGGTATGCCAGATGCTCTAGCTGCAAAGCACAGCAAAACAAAGCACTGCCACTGAGGATTTTATGAATTAAGATTACAGAAAGCTTAGACAGAGGACAACACCACAGAGAGCTTACATGTGACTTCATATGCAGAAAAATGACTCTGTAACTAACTGGGGAGACTGGGGAGGGAAGAGTAAGGGAATAATGTAGCAGCACAAAGTACTGATGACCTATATGGGAAATGACTATTTTGCTGTTAAGTTCAACTTCAGAAAAAAGGAGGAATTTCATATTTGGTAAAACAAAAAATAATAAATTAAAAAGAAAAATATTCCAGTAATTTAATTTTATGCTTGACATAGCATTTCATGGGTTTGATTTTATAATATCCCTGATCTATGTAAGATTATAAATCACATCTGATAAGAAAACAAAATATTGCTAGTATTTTACCATCTCTAAGATGATTTTCATGTAGGATGAAACTCCACAGCCGGATGGTTTCTAATATACATGTTGTTTAAATTCCTAAGTACCAGCCAATATTAAGACGCTCTATCCTACGTTTCTGGAGAGGGGGAAGAGGAAGCAATGCTTTGAGTTCAAAGAGTCTCTCTTAGTTTAGCTTCTTTAAGAATGTCATCTTTACATGTTCTGTTTTGACTGTTCTAGTCTATGGCAGTCAAGGACAAGATGCAACTAAAATTGTATTCCCCAAATCCAAAACAAAATCTGTTAATCTATTTTGGTTTTCCAATTTCATTTTGATTTTCAGTCATTTTAGACAGTCATTTAACCCTCCTCTACCCTTCTCATTAAAATATCTTATAAATTTAGCTAATACTGGCATATTTATAGCTGAAGTGTTAAAATGTGCATAGAATTAAGGCGATTAAGAGGAAATAATCTTAAACAAATGTTACCACACATAGTATTTGATATTCTACTGGACCAGATTTTCTTATCTTACTGCTTTACTTTACTACTGACTTGGGTCTCTGGAACCCTTGCAACTTTTTGTTCGCCCATTTAAACAATGAAAGATTATTGTATTACATTCCATCGAGTAAAATTATCAAAAGATGAAAACACAACAACAAAAAACCAACCCTCATCTGTAAGCTAATGTTAGCTGAATGTATCCTGCAAATCAAGTACATGCTGGTTTCCATAATGACATTAATTAGCCATTGGATGCTAATGGCCAAGCACTATCTGAGAACTGCTGAGAACTACCCAAACCAGGAATTTGTAAATCAGGAATGATGCCTGATTGGAAATAAAAATTAATCTGAGGAAGTCCTTCATTTCAGTTTGCTTATGAACTCAGATCAGACCAGCCAATTGAATAGCTCCTTCCGTCCTTTATGTCTAAAAATCTGTTCTCTGTAATCACAAAGGGTTTCTTATCTACCTCCCCACTGCTCCTGAGGTTGTGCCACTGCCATGCTGTGGTATCAATATGGTGTGCTGTGGTATGCTGGCATCAATAGCCATTGGGAGACACTCTCTTATTTCTGGGGTCAGCTTTCAAAGGAGGCTGTTGCAGCACTGGGGTGCAGGTTTCTACATGCGACATTTTTGAGAATTCCCGGCATGTTAGCAAGTACCAGGAAAGAAGAGATAGTATTTGTCAGCACACCATCTTAAGGTTTTGTCCAGCCTGAGGCTGATTTTGATTTGTGATGGACATTTTCTCTCATTTTGTACTTTCTCATCAGGCTTTCTACTGAAGGCTCTCTGAAAATCTCATCTGAGGCAGCTTTCCTATGCAAAAGAGCTTCTGTGCTGCACTATTGCAGTGGAATGCTCCTTCCTGGTGGAAGACTCAGTTGAATGTAGCATTAATTTTACTAAAAAGCTCTTGTGTAGCCTGTGTGAATGTACTTCTTCCTGGCAGACACACAGGTGAGCATAAGCAAATGAAAACACATCAGTGCCAGCTTCATGAATATTGGTGAAAGATACTAGTGAAACCAGTTGTACTACTCACGACTAATACTTAATAGGAGTAAGGAAGTGATGAGAAGAAAATTAGCTTAATATATTTGGTATAAATACCTCAGAATAATTATTGAAAAGAGAAGACACTGTGGTGCCATTTCCAGACAACGTGGAGGTTTTTAAAAACATTTAAATAACTGGAAGTAATAAAAAAATATTACTAAAAAATACAAATAATAGTCACCCTATTCCAGGAAAAAATGCTTGAGATGTTAATAATCACTAAAAGGCAGATATTTTGCTGATTAACACAATCAGTGTAGTAGTAAGGATTTCTAAAATCTGCCAGCTATTCTACCAGCATCTCACATTCAGTGTTTCTATTGCAATGAGTATGCTGCAAGTTGTTCAAAAAACATGTCTGTCTCCATCTAATTTTTGCAAGGTAGGGCAGAGAATGAGACAGACTCTGTAGTTTTCTGTCATTTAAGAGAGAATCAGATTCTAAAGGTTTTGGTTATTTAAGATGTATGGGAACATGTCTTCCTCAGAGATTTATGATGGACTCAGGACATTTTCATAAGAGAAATGATTCATACATTTGCCCACCTCCCACAGAAAAAATGAGCTAGCATAAATTATTCTATTTGACATATATGTAGTTTAGTACTCCTATCAAAAAACTCAGCATACTCTACATGTGAAGACAAGCATGAACTGTACATTAAAATGGAGACTGTCACTGGGGAAGACAATTATTAAAATAGTTAAAAGAAAAAAGTCAATACAGTAACCAGGAAGAGTATTACATGATGAAAGGATATTTTTGTGGCCTTCTAACATTGTCATTTACAGAATATTATCAAGGCAGAAAAATAACCAAGAACAAACAAAATAAGTAAATTTTATTCATAAATTTTACCCTTGCCGGGAGTGAGGGAGAGGAAATCACTGAAAAATTTAGAATTCTAACCAAGTAGCCCTTAGAATCCAAAAGAATTTAAAACAAGTCAGTGAATTTCTGAAAAGAAATTCTAAAATTATCTCTATGTCTATACTCTTTCTCAGGAAATTTTGTTAAAAAAGTTCTACATCCAAAATAAAATAGGAAAATGTAGATTGAGGTTAGAAATTTGATGTCCACATATCAGCTTTCCACAGTTAGCTGGGAAAGAATTAGCAAGATGGCAAAATAATCCTTCCATATAAATTTAATCCCAAAGCAAAAAGAAAAACCAAGAACATACTGCTTTGATTCTCCTGATACTTACATAGCTCTAATTTTTTGGCCATACCTTATCTCTAATGAACACTTGGAACTAATAAGTTGCCTTCCAAAAACACTAAACAAGTACTATGCTCAAGGATCTTATGATGATTTTCCTAGAATCCTTGGGGGGGAAAAAAGTGATCATATTTATGATTATTGGAAAGGACACAAATTCAATTTTGAAGCATGTAAATGTGCTAAACTGCAATATGAGTATAACAGTATTAGTCCAGATAGTTCTGGACTAGTTGGCTGAAGAGACCATCAAATTCTGTCTGACTGCAGTCTATGAAATGGATTGTGGACCAGACACAGTCTCAGAGAGCTGACTCTCTGTATTTGTTCCCTTAAATTTAAATTTCCATCTTATATAACTTATTTTAAAATGCTAGAGGGTTAATAAATAGTTCAGATACAAGAATGGAATGAGACAGCTTAATGACCGTCTGTTCACTTGATTTTTAAGAGGGAACATCTCTGTCCAGAGATGATTTTCAACACTTTAATCAATGTTTCAGTTAGGTATCACTGACCTTTCATGACATATGCCCTAGTTCAACCAGAAATAATAAAAGAGCAAGCACAATTAACATGTTATCCACAGCTTCTATTGTTAAGCTTGATCTTTTAACGGAGGAAGATAAAACACAGGAGTTGGAGTTTAGATTACAAAAGAGAAAAATAACTAAAATAGTGTATGGTAAATGTAAGTGATCCAGAAAAGACAAAAATAAAACAAAAAAAAAAATCACATATCACAGTGACATGTTCTAAAACTAGACAGAGTGTGATTCAAACAGAACTTTGCCTTGGAGGGAGCGATGGTATTTATGACCTTTGAAAACAAGGCTAAAGTGGGGCTTATCACCTCCTGCTAATCAGGAGTAAATCTACAGTCCTTCTTTAAGGGATAATATTTTATTATGTCAGACACCTTGATACTACTTAATATAGACAACTGGAATCAGTTTTGATTTTTGTCAGTAGACCTATATAGTTGCTATCTAGCAGCACTTCCATGATACAGTTTTAAGTGATTAATTCAGTATGTACTTCAATTTTTGTCCTTTAATGTAAGTCCACATTTTGTATCATTTCTTTAGAAAGTATTATAAATGCTCGGTGCATAATCAAGTATTAAGGGGACAGGATTAGATTTAGTTTCCACTTTAGTATAAAAAAAAAAAAAGAAAAGAAAAGAAGTTACAGTTCTTTACAGTTTTTCTCTGTCTAGATGCCTACAAATATCTTTGTCAATCTTGTTCAAAATATTTGCAGAAAAACTTCTTTATTGAACTCTGATACTGCATTTCCACTATAATCTACATTTGTTGCACTTTGCACTTCCTGTGAAGTCCATACAAACTAAAGTTTAATTTCACAGAAGCATAGAATAATAGAATGTTAAAGGGTTGGAAGGGACCTTAAAGACCATCTAGTCTCAATTCCCCCTGCCATGGGCAGGGACAATTCCCACTAGAACACGTTTAATTCAGTCTTGAACATAAGATATAGTACTTTCATAAGGTATAGTCCTTCAAGTGAATGTCAAAGTCCAAAAAAATACTACTAGATTAAGAAAATATTAAGACCAGAGAAGAAATGCTTCTTTAATGAAACTTTCATGTCTTCCCACAGTAGAACATATATAATTCATGTGTGGCTAGAACTGCAAATGTATATGTATCTGACTAAATGGCTGTTTTTTTTCTAGCTCAAAATAGTCTTATAACCCTATTACAGATCATTGTACCACAACCATGATCTGTGGAATACCTATGTTCCAGATGTCATTAGAAGAAAGGAAGAAAGGGAACCGAACAAAATGAAAGCAATAAATATTTGAAAGTTTAACTTTTTTTTTATTGCATTGCCAATGAAATACATTGAGACAACCATGCACAACTTAATCCTGAATTTAAAAATGCCTTTCTTGGGTTTTAGACGTAAAAACATCCTTACTCTTAAAAGGGATTTTTGTAGTATTTATTTCCAGTTCTTCCACATTTTTATTTGCTTTTAGTGTCTTTTGTTAGTAGATGCTTAAACTTATTTTTATTTCAATAGGGCAGATTTGCAGCATTTGAAAATATGTAAATTATGCTGCACAACACATATGTAAGGATGAATTAAGAGCACTGCCAACTTAATCCACTGGCATTATCAGTGGCATGTATCTTGAGAAGTCGAACAAAAATTGATAATTAATCTCTTATTACAAAATCACACTCTGAACATCATTAGCAGTGAAACATTTCAGTGCATTCCATCTCCAGTTCTGCTTAACAAGGAGGTCATCAGTGGCAACAATATTTTTTATGTACTATGTATTATTTCAAAATAAAAAAAACCTTATAAGAACTTAACAAACCTACTTTAAACAGATGATTTATGATAGTGCATAGAGAAGAAATAGTCCACATAAAGATGAAGACAAACAGCCAACCCAACAAGTTAAAATACTTCCAAATACTTCTTGAGGTAGTCCCAATAAACATCCAACAGTTTGCTTTCTTAGGATAATCTTTGTGAATTTCAGATATCACATAGAATTGGCATAATGATTTGGAGTGGTTGAACAAAGGGCTACCTATGCTACAAAAAGTACTACCAAAGTACTTTGGTAGCAAGTGCAAAAGCACTACCTTTGTCACAATATTTTTTAGAGGAGAAATTACTTTCAGAAGGCTTGAGGAACAAGCTGCTAAGAAGTTTGCAGTTTTCCACCTCTGGTCAAGTGGAAATGCTGCCAGTGACAGTGATCCAAATCACCATAAGGGAAAACTAATACCAAATCAAAATTTTTTTCTGCACCCAGAAAAAAAGGAGTTTTTATTATAAATTTCTCCATTAGATATTTCTAATTTTTGTTTGAATTTGGTTTTGCATGATGATACATTTTACATTTTAGATCAGTTTTAACTTTATTCATACTTTATTCCAAAAGATTTGTTTAATTTCCAGGTTCTTGTGGTCTTACAGCATATCTCATTGACAAGGAACTTCTAAATCAATCTCATCCAAGCATGAGAAGTTTTGGAGAAATACTGAGGTGTGTACAGATAGGTTCTTGGAATAATACAGGTCAGCAGTTTCCTAAAAAGAGGACTAGGAAATGGTGGAAACCATCATTTCGGATAACACAGGTGGGCAAAAATAAAATACCCGTCTATGTCAGTGTATTGTCTTTTCCAGCAATCAACAACATGTGCCTGGGGGAAGAGTGTAAGAACATGGCAAACATCTAGTGTTTTCTTCCCAATAATATTATGACACCCTTTAACAATTTGTGCACCAGGCGTTCCCTGAGACACATGCGAGGTTTTCCTAGTAGTAGATTTTGAGATTTTTTTCTTCCATAAAAGAAAATCAGAAGGAAAATTCCTCCTTAAAAAACTTGCCATACACAACAGGAAATGATTTGTTTTTCTTTCTCTGTAATCTTATTTACAATAATTCCACAAGAAATGCATGAGGATGAATAGTTCCCATTAAAGACGTGAATAATGAGTGCATACACATGCAAATAAAGAATTTACTGATTTTTTTTCATGATCTTTTCCCCCTAAATAACATCAGTTCCCTAATTAGGAAGCTGAAATAGTGTCACCTGATTTATAGACCCGTCAAAGACTACCAGCAGTAAATAGCAAAAGTGAAAAAGCTGCCTCAGTCTTCCAGATTCAAACAGATTGACCAAATGGCAAATGTTTTTTGTCCAAGTACTCAATAGGTTATTTTATTCTCACAAGTATGTTAGGCAGCTAATAAAGATGTAGAATTATTGACTGCCTCAAAATGCACAAGAGTAAAAAGTTAAAGCCGAGTGTAGCTCCATTATTAATACAGTAATTAAACAAGGTCCATTGGATGAATAAGATTGTACATAGATTAATTATTGGAAATTTCTTTTTGGCTTATATTTTCTTAACAGTTATAAAGGTTATTTTTTGTTTGATTGTTATGTTGTTTTTTTTTAATTTGGATATTTCAAGTGTGTTAATATACTTACTTAAATATCTGTGTAAATTTTCTTCTATTTTAAAAACTTAAGTCCTAATATGCCATAGTGGCATCTTTAAGCAGGTCACCTCATTGAATCTGAGATTCAATGGGATTTGGCACAGATCTGCAACCCACTAATGACTAAGATCAGACAAAAAGTAATTTTAATTGGTTTGTTTTTTGGTTTTTTTTTGGGGGGGGAGGGGTTGAGGGGTTTTGTTTGCTTTGCTTTTATTAATACAGGAAAACTATTTGAACCTGGAACAACTGTTTCACATCAATACTCAGAGGAGATAAATAGAAACTCTTGAGTATAACTGACCAAAATGCAGGATATTTCATAGGAATTGTAAGATTTTAGAATAATTTTGGAATTAAACAGAAAGTGGTTTTGATAACACTGGTGAAGAAGGATAAAAAATGATCAGATGCAAGGAAATTTTATTCAAAATATTCGGCTTCAGAACCACAAAAGACCTACAGCTATGTCTAAGCATGTTGAGCTGCCATTTGTTTCCTTCCATTGCTCAACACAAGCGACAGGCAGGATGTTCTACAATCATGCTGCTTTCTCCCAAAACCACAATACATTGTTTCCCGTCAGCAAAGGTGTTGCCTTGTGCTGTTGGGATCCAAAAAGCAGAAAGCTCTCAGAACACTGGGCCTGTGAGCCAAAACTTAGAATTAAACACAAGGTTTGAGCTAAGGCCCTGGAGACGCTTCCAAGCTTAGGTGCTAGAAGCAAGAATGTAGATTTGTAGTCAAAATAGAGACATGTTAAGCTAGATAGAGAAAAGTTCAGATATAGAGTTCAACATATAGAGAGGATAGAAATAGTTACAAAGGTGACAAGAAGTCTGTAGAATGGATTTGTGTGACAGAACAAGATTGGCTGCAAAGGTCACGTTATTGCTAGATGAAATTTATTATTGGTCTACTAATGTAAATATCCAAGTTGTCAGTATCTTATTGGCTAATAATCATTAAAAGACAATGAAAGCTAGAAGCCCCTCGACTTCTAGCCATGCTTTCAACAACTGTAAAAGACCTCACGCTTTTTGCTCCATGTAGAAGATTAGATAAAATAAAATGCACTTTTAAGCATCTAGAAGTCCTGTCTCTTGTCTAGAAAGAATTTCCCCATGGAACGGTGAAAAGCAGGCACAGAAGCCCACATTGTGCTTGTATGGCTAAAGGCACAGTGGTTAGACCAGTCACCTGGGCCACAGAAGACACAGGTGAATGTCTGCTTTATTTATCTAGAGGATTTAATTTGTTTATTTTATACACTGGAAGGTCTGTGACCACAGCGCTTGGAAGTAAATGCCTTGTTTAATATTTTATGCTCTTTCAAAAATAATTAAATACCACTTCTTGTAAAGAAATGCTCTCTGTGCCTATGATGTTTGCATTTCTCCCTCACAAGTCTTCTATTTCAAGACTTTAATGCAAATCAAAATCCTTGTTCTGCCAGCTGGAACAGAGACTTCAACCTGCAATTTGTGTATCAGAGGTGAACATTTTGGTTCCTGCATATGACTCTCTTCTCACAGACATCCACACACAACCTGTACTGTAACACTTGTAGGCTATGCTACAGCTGACAATGGTTCCTGAGAAAATCCCTGTTGAAATAAACCCTGTTTTTTTGGGGGGGAAAAGAAAATTAAAAACCCAAACCATACCAGCATTTTCTGACCAGCTATATAGTCTTATTGCAAGAATTTTATGCCAAAAGAAAGATTTTGTTGTGCACATAAGAAAGAAAGAAATATGTAGGCACAGAAGGAAAGGATTTTGGCCATACTGCTATGTTTTTCTAATCAAATGATCTTCTCAGTTCAGCCACTCTGCCAAAAGTGCTGATACTATTCACACTTCAAATATCCATGAAACCAATCAGTTCATTTTAATTATTTTCCATTCTGATAATTTCATTTGTGACTGCAACAATTAAGAGTAGATTAATGTTTCCTCAAGACTGCCATTGTCTTGACATTTACAGGATTCTTCTTAAATGTCATTGCTTTTTCTTAATAAGGAGACTCCTTTTAAACCAATATTTATATATGCAATTAGAGAGTTAGCACATAAGGCTTTGCTAAAGAACTTTGTTTTCAATATTACATCAACCCCAACTTCTGCAATTCGTTGTGGAGTTACATAAAAATGTTTGGTTCAGTTCACTGTTGAGGTGTACACACCTCTCTTCAATAACTTCATTATAAAGCAATCTAAGTGTAAGAACTTGGTACAGCTAATAAGGCTTTCGCTAGACCAAATCAGCAAGTGAGATAATTTATTAGAGCAAGCTGCTTGCCTGTGTGAATGACACAAAATCCCAGTTTTCAAAAGTGCCATATATTAATCGTTTACTTACAGTTGTGCAAAAGGTTGAATTTTTGAAAAAACAACAAAAACATAAAAGCATCTTTCAACTAGACCCCTTTTCTGAAACAATTCCAAAATATGCATGTTTTTGGAAAGTTTAAATTTTGAAAAAATTATAAACAATTTATTATACTTTTAAAATTCACTGCTGAATTTATCTTTATTATAAATGTATTTGATTGAAATTCGAGTAACTAACATGAATTCTTCAAACCTTTGCAATATAACCGATCTCTGTGAGCCGCAAGTTCCCCTCTGTTTCCCAAAATGCTCCAAGTTTATTCATGCTCTTATGGTCTCAATGTTGGTATATTTACTAAAACTGAAAACATCCATTTTGACAGCCTCTAGTCTTGAATGTAGTAGTTGAAGAGACTATCAATTTTTAATATGTGTCCATAACAATCACTTGTGTTATCACTGTTTATCTGAAAATTAATTTAGTACTGAATTTTATGCTGGTCCTTACTGTGCCAGAAAATAATAGAGTTTGATCTGAGCAGGAAATGGAACCCTTTAGTTGCCCTTCAGCTAAAACCCAAATACATTCTCTGACACTGAAAAACTAGTTTGAAATTTAGACTGTTCATGGTCAGATATTTCAGATATAACTAGTGAACTGTCAGTCTATTACATTTCAAATCTGTTTACTTCCATCAAATTTATTGCAGCTTTCATTGAAGTAAGAATGAATGCTTTGCTACACAGTAAAATGCCTTTCAAATATCATACCTTCTAGCAGCGTGAAAATGTCTGAAATGTTGGAGATTTGAAGTGATGAGATAAACTGTCAGTTGGTCTTCAAAACATATACAAACAATAGGTCCAGTTTCAAATCACACTGCCTAGAATTAGATACCTAAACATCTTTTTCAGAACTCTAGAGTTTGAAGCACCTAGGAATGATCTGAACTCAGTATTTCTGTTTGCTGATACCAAAGCATAATTTCACACCAGCTATAAAATCAGACACTTCAGGCTGCTTGAAACTAGAACAGCTACTGCAAAGAATCTGTGACAGTGAAAATTTAGTGCATTGCCCCCAAAACGTCTCTTATAATTTCTTCAGTTGAAGATACAATTTGTTCTGCTTTCCTTGCTCATTTTCTTACTCATTACTGGTCATATCCTCCTTAGTTTCTCTTTCTCTGAGGTCTCCCAGGTCATTTGGTCCCTGGCCTACACATACACATAAATATATATGAGTATATCTTGAATAATATATATCATACCAAAAGTTAGGAAGCGTAGCTATACGTAGTTCAGAAACTGATAGAGAACTTTGGGAAAGCAGGAAAAAGATTGCTTAATTTGAAGAAAAAGCTGAGGGAAATTTCTACAGAATAGGTCAACAGAGGAAATACAAGAAACTAAAAATACTACTGAACAATGAGCATTTATATCAAGTGAGTTTTGACAGTCTACATATCACAAATATGTGCACAGAAAAACGTGTAATTCAGAAATGTCTTTGTAAAACCAGTAGCAGTTTCAGTAGCAGATGATTCTGAAGTTACACATTTAATAAGCCAAAGACCAGCAGACCAGGATTGATAAATGAACATATGACAAAATAGCTGCCATTTGAAATTCCTTTGCTCCTTAGCAATGGGTATCAGTGTCTAGAGATGTGTTCTTGTATGAAAAATTGTATGCCAACTGTTTTAGACAGTTTTGTAGGGTTATTATTCCTCTTATTGAGCACCTTTCTAAGGAGAACCAAGGGAAGCTGAGATGTGTAACTCAGACATGGGCACTCAGGTATTTTAAGACCTTAATGAAAGTGTACATAGATACTGTATTTCACCTTTGTTATCTCTATAGAGAAGACAGGTTTAAACTAAGCTAAAAAAACCTCTTTATATGTCCTCTTTCTCTATTTTGTGGATTATGGGCTTTACTGCTGTGCTAGTGGATGACGTGTCATAAGAAGAGAGATAACTTCTTATACTGGGCATTGCCAGCACAGTAAAACAGCCCTTCTTGCCTGATGAAGATTTTTATTTTTCATTTTTTAACCAGTTATATGCAAAGCAAGAATGACCTCAAACTGGTTTTGCTGTCATTTTCTCTGCCAAAACTCAAAGACTTACTTGCTTAAAACCATCAGGAGACACTACTGAAAAACTGGTGGAAACAAGTACAGAATCAAAAGTTGTATTTTCAGCCATCCAAAAGCTTTCAAAACTGTGACCTCAAATAAAGCTAAGCTTCAGTGGTCATTTAGCAGCAGTTATTCCAAGGTAACTGAAATTCGGGTAAGGTGATGTAATGAAGTTAGAAATAACATGTAATGCTAGAAAAGACTTTTAGAGATAAATATTTTTTTTTCTGATTATGTAATACCGCAGAGCAGTGGTTACATTTATCTGCCCAGTGCAGTGACAGATATATTTTACTTCCCAAGTAACAGTATAAAGTCCATCACAGTTCTATGGCAAATTGAGTACCAGTTCCATTACTTCAATTTGGCGATCCACAAATCCCAAATTCTGAAATGCTTAATAACAGACTAAGCCCATATCAACAAGCACAGAGCCTGAAAAACAACTCAATATTTAAGCTGTAAATTAACTGCATTTTAGCACTCTGAAATGCATGAGAAAGACATGTAAATCCACACAAAACATTTCATCTGCTTGTAGAGATGTGTAGTAGTTAATTGCACTGGAAGAAAATGATTTTATCTAATATATTGATAGTCTGTGGGCTAACAGCAGCTGTGTCTATCTTTTATGCATCTTTACTTTCTGACTTGATAATTTTTACAATGTATTGCTCCAGAAATGGAAGGAATTCTTAATTGGTAAATTGCCTTTAAATGTTTTTTTTTGTTGGGGTTTTTTTTTTTTTTTTAATTTTAGCTGGTTTGCTGTTTTTTCTTGAAAAAATTAGTCTTTTTTATGAGAAACAATATTGAACAAATGAACTGAGTGAATGTAGAGGTTCCATTTCTTTGCAGGTTATGTTCAAAGGAGTAAAATGCATCTCAGTCCTCCCTATAACAAGCTCCCTAATAACTGAGAATTAAAATCCAAATAGTCAACGTTGCTTGCAAACCCCAGCAAGGCAATTTAACCATTAGGACAGCTTAAATACAAATTAAAGATTCCGAAAGAATAAAACAAGGACAATTTTCTCCTCTTTCCATTTTTTCGGCACAGCGAGGCTTGCACATCCACATGAGCTGAGGGAACAGGAACTTTTGTAGAAGTAGCACTTTCAGTGTTGGTTCATTATTGCCTCTGCCTGTCTTTATTCTGCTGCTGCCCTTTTAGGTGTAAAGCTCCAAGGGACATGGAGGCAAACACTGTTGAGGATAGCTGTGGTGCAGTATTTGCTAACTGAAATATTATGCTTGCAGAAGCACCCCCCTGGTTACTCTCTGTATGCCACACCATCAGCTCTGTTTCACTGCTACCTCTCTTTTTCACAGCATTTGGCCCCTTACAGACAGAAGAATATTACACCAAATATGATACCAGTAACAAAGATGGAATTTCAGTTTGCCTACCGTTAATAAAAAGCCTCCCAGAGAAAGTTATTCTCATGGCACATTTTCATGGCAACACAGATTTAATGACCTATGAAAACCTTACTCTGTTCCCAAGAGGGCAACTCCACCACCTATAACATGAGCAAGTCAAGTAGGAGGTAGTAAGGAAGGTCATCTTAAATGAATTCCCTACAGAAGGGATAATGCTTATTTAGGAGCTAAGATAATTAGATTAAATCCAACATGTAATGAACAAACTGAATGGAAAAATATAAACAAAAACCTGTTAACATGGGAAAAGTGCATTTAGGGAGAATTAAGTGCACAAGTAAGCAAGGAAACATAGAAGTAAATATTCTACTTATATGTACGAAAAGGTATCAAAAAGTACATTCTCAAAACTTGGAAGAAGTCACTAAGTCAGGTCTCATTAAAGCTGGTGGAAGACATTCACTTCTGAAAGAATACTTGTAACAACATACTTGTTCAGCTCTCAGAGGATAAATAAAATGCTCCTTCAATTCATCAAGAGAAGAAAAAGCCAGGGAAATAGTCAACATCTTGAAACAAGATATCTTGAAACAATAAATCTGCTGTATTTTCAGAAGCACAGATTATGTAATAATAAATGATAAAATAGACACATCTACTTGGAAATATATATATATATATGCTCTATTTAGGGCAGTGTATTTCTCTATTAATGAAAATAATAACAAAGTCCTCCAAGATACCTCTCCTTCCTAGAACTCTTAGGTTCCACCTGCATGCTGTCACAAACCCTGATTTAGAATGCTGCCAGCTGTGCCACTTTTCAGGAAGAATATGATCTACAAAATATAGATATATGATATAATGTGTAACCCCTAGTACACAAACCATTTGATAATGTTACCAATGTTGTGCTTTTCTATGCTTATAGCTTTCTAATATATACACCGTGTCTATAGTATCCGTATCCATCCATGCTCATAACAACATGTCTGCATTGTTTTACTCTTTACTTATCCCCTACAGTGTGTAAATAAGATTTTTAACAAAATCAAGTCACATTAAGAACACAAGGGACCTATTTTCTTTGTCATTGCATATATATGGCTTGATTACTTTGTCCTGCAGCTTTACCATCCCTAACTGTGTGCATGTCTTGGGATTATGCCTCAGGCTAAGGAGAAGCATTTTCAGAAAAAGCCAATGTAAAGGAAGAAATGCTAAGTGGCAGCTGATCAATTAGTTATTTTTTGTTTGGTGTCATGGGGACTCTATTATGGAAGAGCTCAGGCAAAGAAAGTTAATCAGTTGCAGCCTTTTTATTAAACTGAAAGTGGACAAAATCTGATTTTCATCATATGGATAAACAGTGAAATTAATTATGCCAAAAGTAATTATGCCAGGTGAAACTATTAGATGAAGTTTTACACATTTCTTTTATATGTAATATAGAGTCAAATATATTTTGGAAAATACTTTCCAGCTTTTTTTTAAGACATCACCAGTAAAATTACACTACTTTGTCTCACTAAAACCTTACATTCGAAGTTACTGCCCATAGGTGCCAGCCATATAAGCAAACAAAATATTGTACAGGTAAAAATATTAATGTATTCCATATGATGAACAAGACAAATTCAGAAAAAAGGATTTGTGGAAAAATAAAGTAAGGATAGTTTTCCTTGGGGAAAAATTTTAATTGAAGTATCTGCTGGAATACTCAATTAGCAATTTTAAACTCATCAACTAACTTCTGTGCAGTCTCCACTCACACAGCCAAGTGTTCAAAACCAGATTCTCCTTCTCCACCTTCCCTATTTATCATTTTCTTGTCCCATCCTGTTTGGCAATATAGTAAATAGCATTCACTTGTTCACCTGTGCAAATTCTCCGTAAACAAAGAAACAACGAATCATTTAACCTACTGAAACCATTTGTTAGCCATGCACTATTTGGTACAGATTTTCTTGTCTGAAGAGGCCACAGAGCTCCTTGGAATCCACCTGCTGTGTCAGTGACAGTTCAGTGACACAGCAGAGACGCTCCTGTGTGGTTCTGCAGCCCCAGTTACAGTCTGGGCTTTCACAGTGTTAAGGGTTCAGCTGCAGCCTCTGGGGTCGGCACTGAAACAGTTAATCCTTTTCCAAGGCTACTTGTTTTCAGTTAATATATTTCAAAGGATGCAGGCAGATGGCAACACTTGCAAAGCTATTGTTTTAGTTTTTTTCAAGAGACACAGCAGCACCTGGAAAGCATTCAAAAATTCCCAACAAGCAGGATAAAACCAGAGCTTGTATATTTGACAAAATTAAGTTAAATTCTTAAAAAAATAAAACACTGGACATTTTTAAAGATTGCTGAGATGTATGAATCAGTGTGGAAATTTCAAAAGCATCCATTTCCTTTGAAATCATATTGTAAAAGTCCTCATTGCAAGTCTTGCCAAGGTCAAGCAGGAGGTGCCTGAAGTAAATGAACAAAAATAATTTTGCATCTTTCAAAAAGCATGAGTCTAGGCTGAGCCTAGATAGGCTGTCCCATTTCTTCTTTGCTGGTTGCCCAATTATTAAAGTGCCTCAATGACAAGAAAACTCATTAGGAAAGTATTTCTTGTGTAGTGAAGAGGACATTCTAATATATAATGCTTTAATAATCATCAGAATTAAGATTCAGCCTTGCACCATAAAATGCTATCAGAACTTTTGCAGAAATCCAGTTGTATTGATTACCTATATCTAGGAGTTTCCAGCTTGTTCCTTTAAATAATTTTCTCATAGATCAGTCCATAATATATATGTGTCAATCATAATGTTCATTAAATATACACATTTTTTCTTGTCTTTACAGACAGATGTTTACAGAGATTGGATGTACCTTCACATCCTCAATTCCTTGGTGCAATTATATATATCTACAAAGTACAGAAGTAAAAGTAGATATGCAATCAAATAGGAGATGTCTATTAAGGCACAAGCATGATGCAAATGGAGTTCACTACAGAAGTATTCCAGCTCTTTTTTTTCTACATGAAGCCTCAGGCTTCTTTCCCTGTATCTGATGCATTTGAGAACTATTGTTTGCTGCAGATGTGACCCAGCTTTCTCGGCATGAAGCAGAAGGTTCCTTAAGTCTAATACAGTAGCATTGATTAATACTGAACATTCATTAATACTGAACTACAATACCTCTTTCCAATGGGAGAAGAGAAAATACAGAAAGACCAGAGAGGTAGAAATTATTGGAAGAAACTAAATACACAAGAGACAGAAAAAGCAAAATAAAAAAATAATCAAAAGCTTAGAAGAAAAAAAAATGAAAGGAAGAAAAAGGGATAATAAGAACATCAGCAGCAGGACTAGCAGGATGCTGAGATCTCACTTGTGCACATGCACACAGAAAAGATGCTCTGCACATTATGGACAAGCTCTGCCTCAAAAAGCAGGCAAGAAAGGATCTTACTGAAGAAACAGAGACAAGTACACAGTTTTCTGCCATTTTCAGTGATTCCTTGTCAATGACAGCCTAGTGAACTGATCATTTTTATATGCTATTTAAACCAGCAAGAACCAACGATAGACCGTACATGACTCAGTCTTACGCACTGCACCTACCTAATTACAAGACATAGAATCAAAGGAAATAAAAGTGACCCTGTGGCTTGTTGCTGAGCCCACAGTGAGTCACAACAGCTGTTTTTGTGTGCAGCTGTATTACAAGGAGATAAGCATTTTCAATGACTTGGTTTTATTTTAGCCAAGACCTTGACAGTTTTTGCACTGTGAAATTCAGGATTACAGATCTTCAGATTACGGTTTCTCACTGTCTGCCTTTATTTTTGAAGCATTTTGGATCTACGCCAATAGAAGAGAAAATAAATGCAGCCAAACACATCCCCTGGACTAGAACACACAAAAAAAAAAAAAAAAAAA